>JXSR01S023163.1:2088-14872 GCA_000969725.1 Ophiothrix spiculata
CAACAAAAACACAGTGAAGAAATGTTTCAAAATACAATGTTCAGCGATACAATCATGTGTACTGAGACAACTCCCAGCCTACAGATAGTGACTACTGGTAGTGTTGGATGGCACGGCACTGTATACAGCGAATGCTCCCTGTAAATCCCTTATAAACTCTCCTAACCAAACCTGCAACAAAAACACAGTGAAAAAATGTTTCAAAATACAATGTTCAGCGATACAATCATGTGTACTGAGACAACTCCCAGCCTACAGATAGTGACTACTGGTAGTGTTGTATGGCACGGCACTTGTACAGCGAATGCTCCCTGTAAATCCCTTATACACTCTTCTAACCAAACCTGCAACAAAAACACACAATAAATGATTCAAAATTATAGCTAACATATAAAAAAGTTCCATGACAGAATATTAGTTACCCCTGCTTAATTGTTCATGGAATACGGGCAAATATCTATGCTTTGGTGCCATATTCCATGAGGCCGTCATGTCGATTGGAATATGGCACCGGAATATTTCACCGGACCCTACATATTTCCCGTATTTCTAAACCCCCCTAAAATGGCAGTGAAGTTTGGAAAGTTTTAAATCTATGAGTTTTTCATACTTTCTCCTCAACAATCATCCTTCACTAGAATGTAAACCTGTTGTTTTCAACTCAAACCATGACTGCATGTCAGGATAACATAAACAAAGAATCAAATGCCCCTATCCTTTGACACATATTCTTTACACTGTAACAAACAACACTACAGAGTGCTTGAACAAATACATACAGCTCAACACTGACACAGCTCAAGTATACCAGATGTCCCCCAAAACATTTAACAATTTGTGTGTACTTTTCTTACGTTTAACAGACAGTCAGAAAGTATATAAATGTTGCCTTTTATAGTTCATAAAATAAAAAATGAAGATAGTATGATACTGTTTGTTTCAATCAGTAATCTATAACAAAAGATATATTGTATCAATATTTGGATGTAGATTTGTCTGGTCCAAATTCATGATTTTATGTCATAAAGCTGGGGTGTTCCTGGATTCTTCCGGGAGAAAAATTGGTCACCTTGGAAAAATGATCATATCTTTCCATCAAATGCATTCATTTCTTCTGCACTGATAAAAGAAAGTGTGAACATAATGTATTTTCAAATACTATTACGGTTGAGTGAGCAATACGTCATTCATACTTCATTCAAGACGAGCTTATAAAATTGTGAAATCCCACAAGAAAAATTTGCATCCGATTAAAAAAGAATTTGATACAGCATGACTTCTGATCTAGATTTTAGATGGAAAGGAAACAAATCTTATAATTAAGTCTGTTTCATGGTCTGTATTAAAATAACACTGTTACATATTTTCGCACTATCTGGTTTAGCCATGAACTTTACACGCAAAAGATTGTAAGGTGTTTTCTGGGTCACACTGTACATGAGGAATCTTGGATAAACACTTTGAACTCTCTATTTAGGCATCTGCAGACAAACACACACAGTGAGCACAAGTATTTGAAGTATTTTTGCTTCTTTGTTGTGTTGTGAATTTTCAGATCATGACAGTCACATCACGTTGCATGTGGCAGGGAACAGGGTTAAGCGTTAACCATACCTAATTTTAGTGTAGGCTTAAATCTAAAGCTTGTATGTGTGGACTTGTACTGTGGTATACTCTAAATATCTTACATCCTTCATCAAAGTCTCATTAAGGGAAAATAGAAGCAAGACATAGACAAGGGTTGGAAAAAAGAAGGAAACAAACTTAGTCTCTGTTGTCTAAGGAATCATTTACTGTGACAGAAGACCCATTTCAGATCACATGAAACATGATAAAGACTACCTGGATGGTGTGTTAATCTTGAACTTTAGAACAGTGCTGAAATTAAATCCAGTTCAGACAGCTGAATCCTTTGGCCATACTGGTACAAGAATAATTTGCCTACTTTTGTGCAGGAGTTGGGAAAATCTAAAGCAATGCATGCTCATATATCTACATGCCCTATGGAAACTGTGACTTTGATGAATACGTATAGTGTTGGCCTTTAGTTGCTTTAGGACTAGCATCTGTAACACACCTACCAACAATATAGCATATTCATTATCAATTCAAAATAACATAAAACTTGGGTATCTACCTCCCCCAGTTAAATGAAAAGCACACTGGTGAAAAATACAGAGAAAATTGTTGGCGAAAGGGGGGAGGAGCAAAGGGAAAAAGCAAGATGAAAGTGAGGTTTTGATCCCCACGACTTGGAGCAACTCTATGGCGTATCTAAAATGTGGATGATAGCAGTCCTTTTTAGATGAAATTATGATTTGGGATATTACATGGGTCTTGTGTTTTTATCGAGTTGTGCTGAAATCAGACACAGCACAGACAGCTGCATCCTTTGGCAATGCTGGCATCAGAATTTATTTACCTAGTTTAGTGCAGGAGTTGGGAAATCTATGAAGCAAATGCATGCTCATATCAACATTCCCTACGGAAACTGTGACTTTGATGAATACTTATAAGTGTTGGCCTTGCTATGGGACTAACACCTGTAACACCTACCATCAATATATAGCATATTCACTATCATGACAAAATACAATAAACTTGCCAAACCACAATGTCTGTGGAGACAGCACATTTGTGACAGTCCATCGCAAATGAACCATAAATTTGACCTCTTCTTGTATTCTCCTTTTAGAATGAATTACACCTCAAAGAATTTTACTTGACATTCACAAGTCAAGATATAGTCCACCAAAGTATATCATGGAGTGAAAGCTGAATCTAAGATAAATGTTCAAAGATAAGTAAGGCAACTGACGAATTCTTGTTTTGGAAGACATTTTTTAAAACAAATTTTAATGAAATTTTCTTTGTAAAACAATTTAATTTTATCTCCCATTTTTTCAGATTTTGTGGTTATTTTTTGGGAAAAAAATTTTTAGAAAAAAATTTGCCCGACCAACCCTACTTGATAGGTCTGCCCGCCCGAAAAACAGTTGTTGTTTTTGTCGCCAGAAGCGACTTCTTTTTTCTGAACATTGATAGTTTTTCAAAAAATGTGGCTCAGTTTTTTGAAATGAAACTTTGCAGGAGTTTTGAAGAGAGCACATTGTGAATCTGCAGAAAAATCAATTTTGCTAAATTGCAACTGCTGCATGTTGCAGCACACAATACATTTTTCCAACTTTACGGCTCATTGGTGATAATTGTTATAGCTGCAACTGGAAAGAGGAACATGATTTGCACATGTATAAATGCATGCACTGTTTGTAAGTCAAACTTTATGCTTGTTTCCCAAAAAATCAATTTGTGAAATAACTTTGACCAAAGTACGACAAAAAGTTGGCATTGAGTGCCTATTAATTTCTAAGAAAGTACAGGTCTGGGTAGGAAACCGGACAATTTGCACTACGTTAGCAGATTGTGCCATGTGTGAACCGATACTGCGAGAATGTGTTGACCCAACACTGCTTTAATTCTGGTTGTGCACTTAAATAACTTCAACACTACACGCAATAGGCAATTTATCTGCCAAATTGATGCGTACACAAACGATAACCCTTGATTAGCTTGATAGTTACAGTTCTCAGTCAAAACACCTGTAAGTTGCCCGAGTACAGTCTATTGTCAATAGAGATAAGTATCAATGTTTAAATCATTACAGCTGAAGTTTAAAATTTCAATGAAATACACTTATTATTAAATTATGGATCTTTCAAAATTTATACAATGCATTTCAATACTCATATAAATCAATAATTCATTATTAATTCTCTGGAAAGACTTTTGAATAAAACATCAAATCAATTACAGAAACAAAACTGCATGACTTGCATGCATCAATGCTAGATATTATTTAAAACTACTCAAAAAGTACTTACATTGAATATCACTGTTTTGATATAATCAGAAGTATTTTAATAAATCAACTTGCAATGAAAAGTACTTTTTCAAGTCTCAAGCAGCAGAATTAAGTTACATTTGTGTAAGGTCATATCAAAAGGACACAATGTCGTCAAAAACCTTGCAGATTTTGAAAGGAACTATTTTTCTGCTTAAAATGGCACCAGCAATGTGAAGATTGTATATCCTGAGCAACATCATGGTCAATTGAAGATCTGAAGGTGCATGGTGCCAATGGTAGACACTATCTTCCATAAAAATCAGTGTTTAAAAGCCATTTCAAAAGGTGTTGCAATGCTGCTTTCATACCAGCTGTTGCTTTGTAATGCTGTAGTTTGTTTGGTTACACATTTTCTACTTTGCTGCAGCAACAAGAATTTTGTAGCTTTTGCTGCTTTGCAAGTTGAAATCCATTTTAACTTGTAAAAATCATGTTTTTAAAAAAATGACATAGTAATGCAAGAAAACTACAAAACAACATGAGATTGAGAGAAGGCATAGACACACTTGTGGTATGCTGGTGGAAAATGCAGTATTAAGGTATTTGTCCAGAAGTTTTTCAACCTTTTCCCCGGGCTTTTTCCTCATGGAATAGGCCTATATTATATTTAACTTAAAAAGAACTTGTTTGAGAACAATTGATATTTCCATATATGTGACGACTTACACCGAAAAGGGAGACTTTGCGACAGAACACTTTTCGTGAAACTGGGCAGCAAAAAATAAAGAAAATAAAAAGAATTTCCAGCAGATTTCCTGTTGTAAAATTTGATTGCCTTGATCAATTTCAACAAGGTGTCATTTTAAGATTAGAAAATGCTTTAACAGATGAAATGATAAAATCAAAATTGATATTATTTCCAAAGTCCCCCCTTTTGGGGTGAGCCATCACATATGTATTCAAACCTCCCACATTCTTGGTGCTATATCGTACTGTGTCGACAATTGCATCGTTTTCAAGCGACCATACACATTAATATTATTAATAAAAATAAAATGAAGTACCCAAACTTTACTGACCTTTTCTTAAGTCTATTCTTCCCATATAGCCATGTGAATTTCCTACAATAACAGAGCTGAAGAGGTAGAAAGAGAGAAAAATAAAACACTTCAGGTTAGTTAATGCTTGCATAAACAATATTACACTATACTGTTTGTTTTTACCTCCTCTATGCTTACATTTGAGTTTCAATTTATTGCATGACTCCATGCTGCTTTCAAACTAGTGTAGTTTTGTAGCTTTATTTGCTGCTTTACTAAGTCAAGCTCATGTAGAAATGTGTCATTTTCAACTGTTGTAATGGTAACTTCAAAGCTACGTGTTGCAGATATAATCGATAGTAACACAAGATTTTGTCATGTAACAAAATGTTACAAGTTAAAATGAATTAATCTTGCAAACTTAGAAATGATACCAGGTACCTCATTGACAACAGGACGGTGGTAAGTCATGTGGTGATGCCGGTCAAGGATGAATTGCAGAAATCAAGTCATGGGTAGGACCCCCTCCCCCGGAAAAATTCTTCAATGGGGACGCAACACAAATTCGGGTAGCAAAATCAGGCTTATTGGTATTCCAATCGGCCCTTTTTCTTCGCAAAATGAGGTATTTTGATGGGTTTCCTTTTAAATATTTTCGGAAATTTGCGCCAAATGCTGCAAATGTTGACATTTCTTCTCAAAATGTTAGAAAATGTTTCCAAAATAGAGCCAATTTGGGCAGAAAAAAAATGAAATTTTTGATTAAATTTGGCTCAAAATTTAGAAGATTTGGTATATAGATGAGTCATTTTTTCTTAAAAATTGGTATTTGGATGGGTGGCTTTCCAAATTTCCCAGAGTTAAGTCCCTACCAAAACCAAATTTGAGTAACCCCGTCCCCCGGAGTAAAACTAGTGTGAAAGCAACAGCATATCTCATTTTGTTCTAATGTGAAATAATACATAACTTCAAAACATCCTGTGGGAGTCACATATAACTAAAGATACATTCCAAAAATCAAGTCAAGCACATGGCCGCCAGCTCAACAATTCAGCATAGAAGCTTTTCACACGAAAGAGACATTAAGAAAATCAACAAAATAAAATCATAACACCCTTAGTTCACATATCTGTTCTTTTTAGCCAAACAACACTTTTTATTAGTATAACTGCTTTATTTTGATATTGGATGTGAATGACCCATAGTCAGAATATATGAAATATATTTCAAGTTGGAGTATTTTGTCCACTTGAGAATGTTGTTGCAACATTTCATATTTGTTTACACTTGTTCAAGTGCTGAGGACAATTTCCATTCCTAAAGACAAGTATACATAAGGAGGTATTCTTGAATCACAACTGTTAGTTACACATTATGGGCTATGCTCTCTATATATACAAATCCTCTGCCCTCTAATGGAGCATAAAGTCGGCATGAACATTTCGAATAAACGTCTCTGAAAGTGAGCAAATGATGACGAGGCCAAATTCATTTTTCAATGTAAAATTAAAATGCATATGGAGATATGCATTTTCTCTCCACTAGGCCTATATCTTCGTTTTCAGAAATGGGTTTTGCTCTGTAGCTCAGCAACGGTTACTTAAATCTGAATAAAAGTGTACATATCTTGAAGTGAATTTGCATATACTGAACATGATGGCCAGGTCATTTTTGGACCAAAATGTGAAATGTTGGCCCCCAAGTTCCAAAAATCATGTTTTTGGCCCAAAATTTTACGGGAAAGCTAACTAAACTTTGCTTTGGTAAAATTTTGAACTGTTTTACTTTTGAGAAGCTAGAAAGCCATTTCTAGGATTGTTTCTCAGTTTCTGAGATATTGTCAAAAAATGGTCCAAAAATGCCAAAAATCCTACTCCTACCACCATTTTTGGCAAAATATGACACTTTTTGACCTATTTTTGGCAATATTTCAAAAAATAAAAATTTGAGAAAGGCGTTCCTAGATATTGCTTTCTAGATTCCAAAAAGTAAAATGGTTCGAAATTTTACCAAAGCAAATTTTAGTTAGCTTTCCCATAAATTTTTGGGTCCAACATGATTTTTGGACCGTAGGTCCAAAATTGCAAATCTGTTCTAGAAATATGTACTTTTATTTGAATCTAATTATCCGTTGCTGAGTTCGAAGCAAAACCATTTCTGAAAACAAACGGTTGACATGGCCCTTATTAAGTTTCGAAAGAAAATAATGCTGAGAGGTGTAATTATTCACATTTTGCTATTGTTTTCTATTATAATATAACACTATAAACTTGTATTGCGGCTAATCATTATTACAATTTTTTGCCTGATTTTGATTTTTTGATTTAAAAAAATTGTTTGACATAACATATATATCATTTGAAAGCTAAGAATATAAAGAATTCAAATATATTTTGCTCAAAATTTAAAATTTGTGACTTTTCACAGAATTTGTGTGCATTAATGGTTCTCATGTGTGATGGGCTCCATTAAAATGAAGCACAGTTCAGCAGATACAATTTGAGATAGAGCATATGCTACTTGCTCCGTGGTCGGACAGTCACGTAAAGCCGTGGGTCCCCTTTACGAATAGACTCCTTCATGGGGTATGCATGTACATGCAAGTACTTGTATCATTGATTGATTGATGTAACCATCCAATTAAAACCATCTGTTGGGAGCTATTTCCACTTTTATCAAACTAAATACTTAAACTTCAATCAATTAATACTAGATATTTCATGTTATTTCATCCGTTGTTAATTTTGTCATTTGGTAAACAAACAACAAAACAGTATTTTAACAAAAAATTGTCACCTTTTTGCATTTTATAGAAAGCAATCTACAATTTCAATTATCAACTCTGAATCATTCTATCTTCTTTCATATAGTCCTCTAAATGATCACATGATCAAAGTATCTCAGAAGTGGGTTGGGTTATCAAACCAACTTTGTCGCTTAAGTAGGCTTATTATATTAAATCAATATCAAGATTTACCGTAAAGTTCCTCTATATGAATGTATAAATAACAGAAACTAAATCCTATTCCTTATTTTGAGGTCAAAGAAACCAATCGTTGATATTCAAGTAGGTGCTTAAAAGTTAAATGTCATAATACTGAATTTACAGAGTAAACAATGTATAATCTTACAAACAATCTGTGCATTTGATCTTATGTGAAGACTTTGTTATTAAAGAACGGCGCCATTGTGTTTTTGCCGCTGTCTACTGGAGATAGCATAAATGGGTTTTCATATTGCACTGAGAAGTAGCTTGAAATTGTAGATTGATGCTGAAAGTATTCTCTAAAATTCTGATGCAGTGTGCATTTTAACACTGTTATATGTTAGTGGAGACACATAGCTAATCGGCAACAGCTTGTCGTTATCTGAACTAGACAGCAAAGTCAAATTTGGCACATCTGACTGGAACATATTCAATTTGAGGCTTTACAATCACAGATATAGTTCAGAGGAACACAACCAAATGTGTGAATATAGGAGGAATTTTGATATATGTTTAAGATTAGTGGAGTGGAGAAATAGACTGTTCCAACGGGTGCATATATCTGAGCCATGTTGCCGACTAGTTTAGGTGTCTCCCCTTATTCATTTTATTTACATGTGAGAAGTTGTGGAAAAGCATTACCACTCCTGATTTATGAAGAATGTGATGTAAAGTTTATCATTTGCTAGCTCAGCAAATCAGTCCTATTAGTTTTGTGGTAGAGGCCATATATGGATGTAAAACACAATTTGTGCTGCATTCCACATTGAATTGTTAGACTGACCATATAACATTTAGTACTTGTTAAATATTATTTCAACTGTCAAAAGTTATAAACAATACAAATCATCTATAAACGCTTACGTCAAATTTGCTTTGGTAAAATTTTGAACAATTTATATTTTATACTGTAAATTCAGTTACCCTACTATGACATTCAACTTCAAGCACCTTTGACCAAGATTTAATAATCAGTTGCTAAGTTAGAGCAACAAACGTTTCCAAATGTGATTGGTTGATAACCCTCTTGTCATAAATTGTAGAAGTCTTCTACACTATCACACATGCTATATTCCAACTCGAGCTTGCACTTTAAACCTTGCTATACCGCATGCAATTTTATGCGCTGAAATTAAACACAGATTCTCCCTTTTCCAAGAATAAGATCAGAATTAATTGTATGTCAAAAATCTTACTTTCCATCAGCCATCAATGACATCGACATGATTGGGTATTCATCAAATTCAACATTCAATACGGGTCTTCTTTGTGGTGTGTTAGGATCATATAGTCGTACCTGTATGAAAAACAAGACAAAATGCATGAGATGTGATCTGGGCAAACAAATTGCATAGAGACACGGGTTATGTTATTGTTGCATTATACAGACATTTTAAAGTAAGTAAAATTTTTAAAATTCTGAAAAAGAATCATACTTTTAGTGAATAAATTTTTAAGTGAAACTGTGCTAAATCCTTGTTTAGGGACATTTTTCAAGGAAAGCTAAAACTTATTTGGGGTATTTTGATGTGTACACTGATACATCTGAGAAGCCCCCAGCGGGTTACCATGGGAGACGGTCCAAGATCATAAAACCATTGTTAAGATTAGTGTCAACCCATCATTTTTGGAAAAGTTTTTACTCTGTAACTCCAAATGAAAGTATACATTTCTGAAAATGTAGTTACATGTTGAACACAATGGTGATATTGATTTTTAACATAAACTTACGATTTTGGCCATATATGGCCAATATGTTTTTGTAAAAAACTAAATAAAAGTTGCTTTGATAAAAAATGTGAACTAAATTACATTTTAGAATGTTCAGGGTCAGTATTTTGATTCATTTCTTCCCTTTCAAAATATAGGCAAAAACTTCGGTCAAAATGAACATTGTTTCCATTTTTTGTGGCAAAAATAGCCACCTTTGATCTAATGTTTACAACATTTAAATCATTTAAAAAAGGTACAAAACAAACATTTTAGAAAACTGACCCTCAGGCTGGAAATTGGTTTCTTGATTTTAAAGAGTAATTTAGTTCCAAATTTTATTCCAACAAATTTTAGTTGGCCTTTCCAGAATTAATTTGGTCCTAGAGCCAAAATTGTAGACTATTGTCAAAAATCAACATCCACCTCATGTTACACATGTCAATTCACATCTAGAAAAGTATACCTTATATGGACTAAATGTTTCTTTGCCGAGTTACACAACTTACAGAGCACCATTTCCCCCCGAAAATGATGGGGTTGCATCAACCTTAAAATACATAAATGGTGAAACCTGCAATTTACATTGCTTATGTCAAACTATTTGAGTAGATTGAAAATGATAAGAGTAAAAAGTTTTTATCTGCGTTGTTCAAATATCAGATGTATTAATACGCCTGCTATACCAGAGTCAGAATTGTATAAAATACATGAATGTTGCATACATGATATATGGATCCACTTTACATTATTAATGAATTAAAAATATCAAAGCCAAATCAATTAACTGATTTCAGCTGATAAAACACACAACTCTCTTTACATCTGCAATGTTCCTTATAAAACGTGATGTGCATTGAGAGTATCAATCACAATTAGCTCTAGAATTTTACTTTGATTTTTAATGGCATTTTTCCTACTCGGTTAATATCATTATCAGATCTAAATTTATACCAATGAGCTTTATACAGCTGGCAGGTCTATTTTATTATTAAATTTTCATTCTTCAAATATTTATGATATATAACTTCCAGGCACAAGTTTCACATGCATAAAATATCATTCCTGATTTCAAGTTGTATTTAATAAAAAGTGCAATTGAAAATCAGACAATATTGAAATGTTTGAAACTCTTATGTATCAATTCTTGAAAACGCCCAGGGAAGGGGCTGAATGAATATAATTTCATGTACAATGTACAATTTTCTTGACCATATTTCAAAATAAAAAATACAAATACAAATACTGGGGATTTATAGTGAGCCATGCCTCCCAGATTTGTAATTCCACGCAGCCTCAGCACACTTTACAGGTGTTCACTGACCACTGTGGCCCAAGTAAGATCTATTCCACACCAAGCATCATTTCAGGTTCTGCGGCAACCTCTAGGGGCGCTGAACCATGATCAGCCCACATACGCACCATTGCTGCCCGGATCAACTCCCCAAGTAACCATATCCTGTGCAATAATCTGGCAAATTTTGTTCATGTTTGATCAAGTGACACTTTTATCAAACACAAACTTGCATGGATATCTGAAAACATGACTATAAATTGGATGGCAAGAGTGACCACAAAACCACATAAAGCAAGTGGAAAAAGTATCAAAAACTTGATATGACCCAACCGTAACTCACTAACCGTGACCCGACCCTAACTCAAATAAAATGCTGTATCAGAATCCTGATGTTCCAGGACTACTTTACTGGTGAGGACAGTCTTCTAAGTCAAGCACCTCTATATCATTCACTCATGTCATATTGAAGGTCATTTAAATGTGAGAGGATTCACATGTGTACCAAACATATGACTATCATTTGGGCCAAAATGATTCTCATATAGACACATGTTAAATCATAAGTGTTGCAGATGAAAATAGGTTACTATACTCCTGTTGACTTTATCAGGTTGAAAAATGGACAAAGTGAGCTTCAAGGTTAGCTTCCCATCCAGGATTTAAAAGGTAAAGGTAAAGGGGACGGCCTGTATTGACAGGACGGAGTGCCCATCTCTCTTTCGAAACGATTGGGCCAGATTGCACAATTTATTATATTTGCGGTGAGGGGATCACCTTTTTGAAATATTGCCAAAAATAGGCCAAAAACGACCAAAAAATCATTTTGGGCCAATTCTGGACCTATTTTCGGCAATATTTCTAAAAGTAAGTCAAAAATCAAAAATTTGAAAAATGCGTTCCTAGACATGTGTTTCTAGATTCTAAAAAGCATTCGAGGTCCAACTTTTATTTTTTCAAAATTTAGTTAGGTTGTTTACAAATTAATGGTCCAAGAACATTGGTTTTTTGGACCACCTTGGTCCAAAATCATAAATTTTAGTCCAAAACTGACCTAACCATCATCTTCTACATGAAAATCCACATCTAGAAATGTATACTTTTATGTGGATTTACTTATTGGTTGCTGTGTTACAAAGCATGAAATATTTCAGAAAATGAGGGGTTAACTGTGCCCTTAAGACCTGCTGATACCATCTTTGCATAGATGCCTAAGATGGGTAGCCTTAGTCTGTTTAAAATAGAATCCCGACTTCTGATTGGTCAAATAAATTGAGGCTGTTCCATGTAACTCCCTGGTGTGACAAAAATTACTTTAGAATTGAAAAACAAGGTCTACAAATTATTTCTCTGCAGCTAAGTTATTTTTGTTTCTCATTTTGTAACTCATTCATCAAATGCGTCGGACAGAAATGTGACGCTCTGATGCCCATGGTGTATGAGAGATTGTTTATGTCTTGGGCAAATTACTTTAAAGTTGACCAAAGAACTCTGGAAACTGTGGGGGAATACAGATTCAAATACCACTAATAACAAAATTTTAACTAAAGTTAAAATATATCTCTAAATAGTTTTCCTACTGTCATCATGGCATGATGAATGGAACTATATACCCTGTAATGCAGAGGGAACTAGAAATAGAGCAGTATATTCAAAGACTGCAACACTACACATTTTATCACTACCATGTGAGACGTATTGATTCAACTTTCAATTTAGATGGAAATGAAGGTACTCGTGTATGTAAAAAATAATTTGAAATATAGAACAAGACACACTATTAGATATTGAATAGACCTACATCTGACAATCAAAAGTAGATTGAAAATGATAAGAGTAAAAAGTTTTTATCTGCGTTGTTCAAATATCAGATGTATTAATACGCCTGCTATACCAGAGTCAGAATTGTA
>JXSR01S023164.1:16664-54698 GCA_000969725.1 Ophiothrix spiculata
TTAGATTTTCTTCATATTTCTTTATTTTCAGTCATTTTGACAATCATACTGCAGCACAAGACTATGATAAAGATGGATTTGGAATTGCTGAGGTAAGATGCTCAATCTTCGATTTAGTTTGGAATGTTGTAGAACATAGGATATATCGAACATGAAAAGGGTGAAAATTAAATCCCTCAAAAATGTCCTGCCGGGACGAAAAAACCACACCTGTCTTATGGGTGTGCGGACCATTCAAGTAGGGTCGGTCGGTAGGTCGGTCAGAAATTAAAAAAAAAATGCCTAAAATAACCCCAAAATATTTTTACAATGAATTTTCTTCAATAATTTGGCCCAAAATGGCTGATTTTATATGATTTTGGCACAACAACAAAAAGTTTCCAAAATGCAAATTTAGGGTCTATTGGGCCAGTAAAACTTTTTTTTTCATAGCCTTATACTGTAGTGTTTATTTTCCTATCATATTCACAGACCATACGTGGTAGCCATTGGAGAGGCAAGGATTGTGACGACTTTGACAACACATTCTATCCTGGAAGAAGGTAATATTGCAAGTATGAATACAGTGATGGATTTTCATTGATCAATTAATTTTGCACTATTTGATGCAAAATAGTTTTAACTTTAATCTTTTGAGCCATGATCAATTTCTATTGGTCGAGAGGTTGACGTAATTAGACATGCTTGGCGGGTGATTTGAAGGTCGAGGAGGGTGACAAAAGCTGTTTAGGTCATTTACCGTTTTCGTTTCACACAGAGCACAGCTTTATTTGATTTGTTTTAAATATAATACATTAAGTTTGAAGATTGCTTTATAATTTTCTCTTCGAAAATGCCAACGGAAATGGCATATCATGGCCTATATTGGTATCTGTAGAGATGGAAAAATACAGCTGTAAAAGGTAATGAGATTAAATTGATTTGGACGAAACTCAACTGGGCCGAAGCCTCAGATGGGTAAGCTTAACATGTGCGTAGCCTGTTTATCTAAAGTATTACAAATAAGCATTGATTCTCCAGTTTAGGGTTTAGAATCGTGAATTCCTAGATCGTCACCATTAGTAATTCTTCGCAACTATACCGCGTCAAGTCATCAGAGTCCGAAGGCTTTACCCTAATCATGCCCGATTTAGTCTAGT
The DNA here is from genome assembly GCA_000969725.1 of Ophiothrix spiculata. Taxonomy (NCBI): domain Eukaryota; kingdom Metazoa; phylum Echinodermata; class Ophiuroidea; order Amphilepidida; family Ophiotrichidae; genus Ophiothrix; species Ophiothrix spiculata. Next base: position 17,804 of record JXSR01S023164.1, read on the forward strand.
CACGCCCTCATCCAACCCGGAAGCAGGCAGTGCTCGAAGGAATGAACGGTGCTCCCCAACATATGTGTGTTATATTATATGTATTGCATGTTATTCGCGGCAGGCTCAGGTGAAATAGAAATTGTTTTAATTTCGTTTGAGCTTGCCCAATTAGAAATTAATCAGCAGAACTTTGAATCCTGGATTAGGCATGTATAGTTTCTCTGTAAGGGCCGAACAATACTCGACCTCCACACAAATTTTTGGTAGCAAATATTTTGTGAGGAGGCCGAGTGTGGTTTCGTTGTCGCTAACCCGTAAAATGATTTATGGATCCTAATCTGACATGAATATAGCTTTCTTTTAACCTAATCAATAAATAGAACCTTTATAATGATCAGATGTATATATTAAAAACAAATATAAAATAAACTGTGTTTATTTCGAGGCTCAGGATTAAAGCAATTTGTGCCTTCAGTAATAATTACAACAATACTGTTTTGCAGAGGTGAAGTGGCTGCTGACTCACCAAATATAAGAAATAGTTTTAATCCAGAACTTTTGTTTGAAAAAAAGGAAATTGAATTCTGTTAATTATCAAATGACATATCGTCGGTCACATCACATACTGTTCTATGTGACGAAAGATGCATTTCAAGAAAATCACATTTGTATATTCTTACGAAGACTTTGTGTCATAAAATAGCCTTTGCACTTAAGTTTTCTTCTGATACTAATTTCTTTTTAAACGAAAAGACTTCAAACTTGTTATTATGTTTAATTTCAACTAAAATTACTACTTGTAACCCTATGTAATATAGTTGTGAACTTAGATTTGATCTCTATGTTAAAACGCTTTTGTTACATTTAGTGATCTCTTAGTACAGTAATTGAATACGTCAAACTGAGCTATTTCATATAGAAATAAAGAATATATAGATCTGTTGTGAAAATTGTTTTCATTGCGCACTTCGAATAGCGCACCATATAGATCTGTATGTGATGCGTTTTTTACACTATACTTAAGTACTTGATTTTTGCATATAGCGCAGTTTGTGAAAAGCTAAATTTAAATAGAACGCATTTAGACCAAAATTAATTAATTATTTCTTCTTAATTAGGCTAAATGAAGGCCTGTGACTTGCATGGTAGATATGAAGAAATCATCAATATATCAATCCAGACAAATTTTCACAAAAAAGTCAAAAATGTCATATAGAACGGTATGTGATGCGACCGACGATATGTTCCAGTAGTGTGTCCAGTAGGTTATTAAGAACTGTCTTCTCTTCACAGACCCAAGAACAAGGATGAAGAACGTGACTCTGATTGCAATGGTATTTATGTAAGTTTGAAACATCGGAAGTTCTATGAAACAGTTGAATATAGGAATACTTAACTGACCAAAGTCCATGCTTCCTTACTGAGGCCAAAGAAAGTATATTGTCCTAATGATGACTTTAATTGCCATTGTAAAATCAATTCTGGGCATTGATCATTACTTCCTTTTGTATTCGTAAGGTAGCATGGACTTGGGTTAGTATGTTTGTTTTTTTGCTATATTCAATTTCAAAATGACCACTTTGATATTCAATATTATCATGCTGGTGGCAAACTATTTTTCTTAAACTTTAGCGGCACATTTTGCATTATTTTTATATCAACTGTTCCTTAGTCCTTGATCTTGTCTTAAGAAGTAGTGTGCTATCAGTGGATGAAGTTGTGTATTATCAGTGGTAGAGAGTGGTTAAAGTAGTGTGCTATCAGCAGTAGATAGTGGATGAAGTAGTGTGCTATCAGCAGTAGATAGTGGATGAAGTAGTTTGCTATCAGTGGTAGATAGTGGATGAAGTGTGCTACTAGCAGTAGATAGTGGATGAAGTAGTGTGCTATCAGCAGTAGATAGCGAATGAAGTAGTGTGCTATCAGTGGTAGATAATGGATGAATTAGTGTGCTATCAGTGGTAGATAGTGGATGAAGTAGTGTGCTATCAGCAGTAGATAGTGGATGAAGTAGTGTGCTATCAGCAGTAGATAGTGGATGAAGTAGTGTGCTATCAGCAGTAGATAGTGGATGAAGTAGTTTGCTATCAGTGGTAGATAATGGATGAAGTAGTGTGCTATCAGCAGTTACTAGCCAGTGGATGGAGTAGTGTGCTATTATTTGTAGAATAAAAGTCATAAGTAAAAATGTTTTCATGTTTAGACACATAAAAATATTTTCATGTTTAGACCAAGGAACTTATACTGTTGAATCTGGACTTGATGCCATTTTGATTTTACTGTCGCATTATTTCTATGGGATGGTGGCCATCTTGGATTGTTGCTCATGGAGCGTGAGTTATTGTACCTCCGACATTTTACGTCTCCCCGTGCCACACTTCAAGAGTCCTCGCAACAGATTAGCGTACTTTGATCAGAGCAAGTCGCTATACTCGCCACTTGAAACGCAGAAACAGTTTGCACATGAAACAAATTGCATACGCTGTATATGCTTCAAATAAAGATTTACGCAATCTGCCTGGATATTGGGCCAAACTTCGAATATATCTTGGGTTACAATAACTCTGCTCCATGAGCGGCACAAGATGGCAGCAGACTTCCCTATAAAATTTCCTTGGTTTATGCACATTTTATGTTAAAGTGGCCTGCTATTTTGATCTTTTGATTTTTTTAAGTGTTCTCTTATTTCAGTGTATGTTTCGAAACATTAAACCACAAGCTGTCTTTTAACTTATTTTCTACAGGGCATCAATCCCGCTACAGGCAACCCGTATGAAGAGGACTTCTGTCAGGACTCAAATCACCGTGGAGTGATAGCCCTTGGTGATTCAGCTACGGCACATTTCCATATACCAGCCGAATGGATGACGGCAACTAAACTATCCCTGGTAGGTTTCTCTTATGAACTTTTAGGACTCCAATCACTGTGGAGTTACAGCCCTTGGTGATTCAGCTACTGCACATTTCCATATATACCGACTGATTTCTTATATGATATTCTTGATTTTTATTATTCACAAGGGATAAATCTATTCTGGGTATTCAAAACATTTTTGGTAGGTATGTGCCACCCGCAAGTCCCAACATGGGGTCTTGCGGAACCAATTTATGGTAAAAAATAGGGTCTATGGAATCCAAATCCACACTGAGGTCTCAAGAACTGTTTTTTTTCCCCATAGAAATACGACTATAGGAGCTGAAAATCGCTCAAAATTAGGTTGAAAACTTTATAAAAACACACTTTGAGTCCATTGTTGTTGAAAATACTGGTCTTTGGAACTGAAGTAATCTTGAGATGGGCATCTTGAGAGTGGAAGAGGAGGCTTGAAAAGGGGGTCTTGAGACCGGGGGTACTCAAATTTGGTTTGGGTAGTGACGTGCCTCTGGGAAATTTAAAAAGCCACCCATCCAAATACCAATTTTCAAGAAAAAGGGACCCATCCATATACCAAATCTTCCAATTTTTGAGCAACACTTAATCAAAAAACACATTTATTTCTGACCAAATTTACACTATATTGGTAAAAGTCTCTAAGGTTTTGAGAAGAATTGTCAAAATTTGTGCCAAATTGCGCAAATTTTAGAAAATTTTGAAAAGAGAACCCATCAAAATACCATATTTTACTAATTACCATAATTTGCTTATTTCTCCAAATAAGACTTGTTTAGACTCGGGAGTTATTCTTCCTATAAAATATTCCATGCCAATTTTGTGCAATATGTAATTGTTATTTAATAAAATTTCAGGTATATCTATGTAATAACGACTTTCATGAGAGAATATTTGATGAAAAAGGATTCTATATGATATCATCATCCCCATTCTAATCCCAAGGTGCATTATATATAGTGTCAAAAATTAAATAAGTAGTAAATTAAATGCAGATAGATGTTGCATCAAATGTTCGGTGTGCCAAAAAGTCGGTACTGGCCCTAAATGTTATATTATGTGTTAAACTTTCAGTGCTATTTATAAAACAATTTACTCTTCACATGACATGTTTGTTTTGTTCACACAACTAGGAAGTCTTTGAGCATGTGTTGATGGTAGCCGAGGATGAACTAGATTGGCCAGAATTATCGGGAACAACAGGTGAGGATTATTGCCTTCTTTTTTTCTGTAGCTGAAATAATTTAAGGGTGTTGGATAAAGGGAAAGGCATGTGGAGTGATTAAGGTGTAAGAAATTTAGAGCAGAATGGGGTGAGCACAATTAGGGTTTGTGCACAGGTGAAGAGATCATTAAAGCCTGGGGGCTACTTTAATAGTACAAAAGGGGTTATGGGGACGTGCTGCAAATTCGGGTAGCAAAATCAGGCTTTCTGGTATTCCAATCGGTCCTCTTCTTCGCAAAATGAGGTATTTTGATGGGTTTTCTTTTCAAATTTTTTTGAAATTTGTGCCAAATGCTGCAAATTGGGACATTTTTTCTCAAAATGCTAGAAAATTTTGCCAAAATAGAGCAAATTTGGACATAAAAAATGAGATTTTTGATTAAATTTGGCTCAAAATTTAGAAGATTTGATATGTGGATGGGTCAATTTTTCTTAAAAATTGGTATTTGGATGGGTGCATGGCTTTCCAAATTTCCAAGAGGTACGTCCCTACCCGAACCAAATTTGAGTACCCCCCCCTGGGCATTAAAGATGGTTTATTACCCCTTTCCAGTCTGACCAGTTTTTCCATCCCATGCAGGCTGAAGGAATTTTACCTCTAAACTGACTTCTATTAAAAGTAAATTCAAATTATCTTTAGTAATATTCTACATAATTCACTGAGACTTCAGCATAGTACGCCTGTATGACCTGTACACATTGCCTGGGAGAGTGTTTTTGAAGAGGCAGTGAGTGTAGTTATACTTCAGTGTCAGTAGTTAGGGCCTCTGGGAGACGTCCTATGCCTGAGCTGACAGTAATTTAGGGTGTCCCCCAGATGCCCTACGACAGGAAAAGGTTTAGTGGTTTTCTCACAGATGCAGTGGCTTACGACTGCGGGATATTAATTTTTCATAAATAGTAGAAATTCAAAAAAAAAAATTGCTCCTGTTTTGCACACTGAACGCATGCTTTGCTAACACGTTTAGTTAATCATGCACAGCATTGCTGTGTAATATATATGTGGTAAATTATGCAGACGCAGATGTGCCATCAAAGTAATCAAAATTTTATTGGAAAATGTCCAGTTTTGTCATTTTTCTTGAAATCTAGTGCAGTGACCCCATTTTTTATTTCAGTATTTTGAAGTGCACAAATAATGCTTAAACATATGTACACATTAAAAAAATGATGGAGCATTTATTATTTTACAAGCACATAATGATCACTTTTTGAAATGGCGTCCCTATATACTTGTGTGGCAAATCGGTTGAATTTTGGGGAAAATATGTAGTTTTTTGAAATGTCTGTACCTCAAAAATGAACACGGTGACCTATTAATTTTATTTTAGATTCGGTATCTGCACAAATAAATTATCAAATACTGAATTTTAAAGAAAATCAATGGAGATTTTGTATCTCTGGGAAAACCCCTTAACTCTTTCACTCAAGAAAAAAAATGTTGACATCTTTCCTGTTTTGCCAGAAAGCTGCTCTGAGCGGCTCACAGAGACCTAACTTTATGATAGCATTTTGATAATTGTAGTGCGCCAGGGTTGTTCTCTTTGCTAATAAAAATGATGGCGCTAGATAGCTCTTTGTTTCAATTGCTTGCGGGAAAATTTTGACCAATTTGGGCTTGTAGTTTTTTGTTTTAGAGCTATTGGAAAAAATTGCGTCAAAATAGAAATTCCGGCAAATCGTGCACGCTTTTGTGAGCCGCTGTGAGCGGCTTGCCCTTAATAGTGAAAGAGTTAACATAGAATCAACATGTACAAATCAGTCAGGCAGAGATCCACCCATCATTGGCTGTCGTGGTGTGTGCTAATAGGCCGAATTCATAAAAATAGCAATTGCTATTTCTATACCTTTTTCTTGAATTTATGTTCTTAAAAGCTAGCATTGACTTGCAAGAAAAAGCTCTCTCAAGGCAGCAAAAGCTATTTCTAATCCCGTGACTTTCTAATGCTTGACAATTGCTCGTCCGTCTTATTAATTGCTTATATTTGTATTCAAAAAGTTGACCTTGTCATGGTTGATCCCAGATAAGAAAAAGGTATTAATCCGTGCTGAAGGTCGTGAATTTTAAGCAATCGCTGAAGCTATATCTTTTTCTAGTCTAGCTATTGCTTTTTCTTAATGTCTTTTTCTTAGTAGCAATTACTTCTTTTATGAATTCGGTCTAATGTCAAGCCCTATGCACACTTCCTTTCAAGTGTTGAAATTTGGGCAGGTGAATTTCTTGTCAGCTTAATCAGGGCTTAATAACTTAGAAAAGCTAGTACAAAAATACTAATGCCCAGCCCTGGTTGGCCCCTTTTGAAGAACTATAGCCGTAAGATGTACAAAAAATCTGCATTTTGTTCAACAGACTTTACACACTGGCTTTTCTTCAAACCTCTAAAAGACATTTGCTTCTACATATAGTTGCAGTGTGAAATATTATTGCACTACTCAAATAAACTTTATATATAAGTAAATATTCTATCCCCCAAACTGTATATTTTTGACATTCATGTATTCAGATCTCACCATAATGTATTTTCCCTAATCAGTTTTGTTTTATTGCAAATTATATTGCGAATATATCGTTAACTTATGATAATTACTTCAAATTCATACATCACCCAGAAGTAGAGCTTTTGGTGATTTTGAAGTTAAGAATTTTTGAAGCATATGACCTGTTAGAGTACATGTACAACAGAGAACATGTCTGTTAAGGTGTCTGGTCCATGATAGATCTGCCCGAAGATTTCTAGTAAGAATCAGCATGAATGATATTTTATCGATGTAGAACTGATTTTTATAAAAATTAGGGAGTCACCGGGCTCGTTTTTGCAGGAGAGTCGGTTTAAAAACATAATTTTCGAGTTTTTTTGGGAAAAATTAGTACAGGGGTCTATTTGGAAATGTGGCAAAAGTGACATTATTTAGTGTTGATTCAAAAAATCCGTCCAAAATTTTTTGTTAATTTTTCATAAAAGTTGCGCACAAGTATGTTCTTTCAAATGAAACAATAAAAATTGGGGGTCACCGAACTAATTTTCCAGAAAAATATTAAAATATGGCAATTTTTAGCTTGAAAACACTACTCAGAGTATATATGCCCATGCGTATTGCGGCACTTACCCACTTGGAAACTAGCGCGTACAGGTACGCGAGGACTGCACGGACCAAACAACTTAATTCCCAGATCTTTGCTAGGTAACGCAGGCTGCATACGTCATACACGTACGTGTATTATCATGACACCTTGGTTACCTGTCAAAATTTGTGGAAGTTTTTTTTTTGGTGTTCTTCCAATTTGACTACATTGAGGCATTTCAAATTTGCTTAAATCACAAACCTGTCTAAAATAACTTTCATGTGCATTTTATACTGTAGTGAAAAATGAATTATATGTTACGCAGCCCTGCTCATTGGTATTTAAAAAATCTGTACTAGCTAGGCCCTTTAGATTTACAAAAAATTTGAATTATAAATATATCATTTATTTCATTCAATTTATGCAGGATACATGAACACCACATGGGATATCATTCAGTAAGTATTTATAGAGAGAATATATAATCAGTCGAAAAAAAAGGTAACATGCATTGTGCATTGGTGGTATCGGGGGGGGGGGGGGGGGGGTACTCAAATTTGGTTTGGGTGGGGAGGTGCTTCTGCAAAATTTGAAAATCCACTCATCCAAATACCAAATCTTCCAAATTGTGAGTCAAATTTATTCAATTATTGCATATTTTTGCCCTAATTTGCACCATTTTGGTACCAATTTTGTAAAGTTTTGTGAAGAAATTCTTTAATTTGGGCCGTGCATTTAGTGCATAGTTTGGGAAATGTTGAAAAGAAAACCCACCAAAATACCACATTTTGCACACACAAAAAAAGGACCTATTGAAATACCAAAAGAGCCTGATTTTGCTACCCAAATTTGCGGCACATTCACATAACCTCTTCCTATAACCTCTTTTGTACTGAGTAGCCCCACCCCCCTGTAGGAAAGAGCCTTCCTTGCCTTTCATATATTTACCTTCAGTCACTGATGCAAACATCAAACTCAATTTGCCCATTTTATTTTATTAAATTTAAACAAAATTTTAATTATTAATCTTAAAAAGATTATATAACAATTCTTAGTAGAAATCAGCAATTTTTCGCGCACATAGCAAAATGTCTATCATCTTTCCTAGAATCATTTTTCATCGAAAAATTTGGGCCCCATATATTGAAATCTTAGGCTCCAAATATGACCACATCATGATACAAACTATATGTATGATATTCTCATTCATAAATTCTGAAAGTTGCTTTCCTTTCATGGTTTCAAAAGAAATTGAATTGAATTTATTTTCATTTCATGACAAAAGTTCACAGTCTGTGTTAACAACTCTTACACAGCTAGAAAGCTGACAAAACCAGTGATATGATAATGGAATGTTTGGCCATTCCGTAGTGTGGAGTTCTAGTTTGAGGAAGAGTTTAAATCAGGAGAAACTACAGTATTTTCATTTATTAAGTTTCCCTGCGTACTGCATCGTTTAACTCGGGCGTAACGCACGCGATTGTCAGCGCTTCACAAGGACTGGAGTTAGATCAATCACACGCTGTAAATATGTGTGACTTTCACGCAAACCACCGTAGCAAGAAGCGTCGTTCTCCAAAAACCCAGTGAACAGAGAAACTTAATTATTAAAAATACTGTACATTGATTTTTCTACTTTACACACAAAGTCTGTGAAAAACTTACATATAAAATTGTTTGTAAAAATAATTGTTTACAATTATTCAGAAACCTTCATTGTTTTTGTGTCAATATTTGGATTGATAATATAAATGCCAGGAGCAATTTGGTATTGTAATTTTATTGCTTCTCTTGAAATAACCAAACTACAATGAATTTATTAAATATTGGCAGTGGTGTAGCAGATTTCAATATTGGGGAAGTGAAAATTTGTTTTCCGACCGACAACCTATATATATGAGACTCAAAACATAGAACAGATTTTTTCAATGAGCTTTAAAAACTGAAGAGCGAAAGAAAAAAGTCGCACAAGCGCACAAAATACTATTTTGACATTCTATGTCATAATTTCTCATGAATTTTGGCTATGAAGTCAACCAAAAGAAAAAAATCACACAAGCACACAGAATACTATTTTGACATTCTATGTCATAATTTCTCATGAATCTTGGCTATGAAGTCAATTTTGTGATAATTTTTGCTGTTTGAATTTTATCTGAAACTGAAGTTGTTGTAAAATAAAATGACATTTCTCTTCATCTTCAAATTTCTAACATTGGTACAAATTTACCAACAGATGTCCTCTTCCCACTGACAAATGAAATATTCGGGTACAGCTGCACCTTTGCACCACCTTTGAAAATATCACGTAAACACTAGGGTTTTTTCATTTAGGCTATAATTTGGGTTTTGGAAATGCCTAGCTTGTATATTTTTTTTCTGATTTGATCAATCGATCCAGCTCCACATTTGCCTAATTTATTAATATATATGTTCACAGTGTTATACATGAATATTTTATTTCTTCAGTGGCCCAACAGAATCGTTGTATCACAAACTATATGAAAGAAATCGGTGCAATCACAGGGACTTCCAAAACATAGGAGTCAATGGTAAGTAGCTTTTATATATATGATAGATATAATCAGGCCTGTAGCCAGGATTTCGACACGCTTGCAGATGAAATAAATGAACGTTTTTCTTGTAATTTTTGGCACACCAACTAAGTCTCATCAATTTGTAGTCAGAATGTATCAAGTTCTCAAACATGCGATATCGATTTGCAAAAAACAGATGATTTTAAAAATTTATCTCTGAATTCAGTTGTTGTAAATTCCTGAACGACACACTGATGATAAAACCACAAAAACTGTAACTGCCTACTGTGAGTAGCCGGGATCAATAACACTAGGATTCGCTCCACAGTGCGGGTTATTCAATTCATTATGACGGCTAATGGTAGCATTATTGACCCGTTGGATACCGTATAAACAGTTACCACTGGCCCTGTACTCATTTGTACTGATAATGGTTCTCCGCTTGTAATTGATTTCAGCAAATATTATCCGCTAATTATTCAATATCTATTCTAATTTACATTACAACACAAATTTGAGGAGGAGATATATATTTTATAGGAACATGCAACATATATGGAGTAGTTATTGATTTTCCATCATCAAGCCTGCGTTATTATTAGAAAATACATTGGAAGCTATTGGAAATGTTTAAAGAGCTAATATTGTCACACCATAATATTATTGCTTTGAAAAAGTAAAAATCTACCCTTAAGATGATTTATTTAATAACTCTTTGTTAACATTAGGCTAAAGTATTGCTTGATCATTAGGCCTATGTACCTAAAACATTCTGATCCAATTATTAAACTAAAGTTGCTACATTTCCAGGTAATAGAGTGAAGTACATGAACAAGAGCGTACAAAAAAGGTAGACAATTTATTGGTATTTATTTTGCACAACTAACAGTCATGTAGAGAGTATAGTTAGCTTAATTTGAAGCCACCCCAGGGGAAGCTAACAGTTGCTGGCCAGTTGCTATTGTATCCAAACAGCTGGTTTCTGCTGGTCAGCCATCACTGATTAATTTTGAAGCGGCTCCTATAACCCCACTAGAAGTCAATTTGACAATTAAATATTAACTCTATGACTATAGGGCTAGAGTGTGTTACAGCAAATAGGCACTGACAAAACACATTTGACATCTTCTTTTTGTTGATCTGGCTAGTTGTAGATTTTACTTATTTATATTGATATAATCTTGGGAAAGCTCACTTATATTATTATCAGCGTTGTCAATTCGGGCTATTCTGTATGACATTTTATGAATAAAACTAGACCCATGTTTGTGTTTGCTCCCCAGAGTTTTAAACGAAGTATGTGTAGGAAGTAAACAAATATGTAAACAAAGAATGTATGAGAGGGAAGAAAATATAAAAATTATGAAAAACAGCATTTTGATTTTGAAAAACAGAGAAATTGAATCCTTATAGTAGGGATGTCAATTAGTGTAGAAAAATCCGTGCTGGGTTGAAATTTATGTTCAAGTTCCTTAACTTTAGACTCCTCAATGACGGGTTCAATAATGTTTAAAATAATCAAATATGTACCTATTGAAAAAAATGTATTTTTTTTAATATTGAGGGGGTTCTTATTAGTTTTTCATCATAAAACAAGTATATTACAGTTGATTGAATGTTCGTATGTTTTTATAAATGAGCAGCTCCGTGTACAAATGGACCAGAGGTCGACGTGCAAACTCACATTAAGCCCTGTTCTGCGGTATAGCGCGTTGTACAAAAATGCATTTCGCGAAATGATTCACTCACTTTTAGGCAAAAAGTAAACAACTATTTTAAAGGAGATAGATCCATTGTTCCATTTATGAAGGACACTTTTTAGAAACCACCTCTTGTACTTCACAGCAGTCGATCGAAACCCCAGACCACCGCCCCGGTCGGAGATCTCCCAATACTTTTGCAATCCTTGGATGACACAGGACGTCTCCGAAAAAGTGTCTTACATCATTACAACCGGTAGATATTCGTGATCAAATTGGTATATTTTTTGACTTTCAACAACGAATGAATCACTTCGCGAAATCGCGAAATGTCCTCCAAACCCCACACTACTCCGACGTGTTTTATAAATCCCCGCCAGCAATGGGAATAATCCTTGGAGCTGTATACCCGGCAACTCCCGGCACAAAACTAGCTGGACATTGCAAAACACGCCAAAGTTTTCTTTTGTCTTTTTGGATGGTATAAATCAAAATAATTGTGAATTTGGTTCAATATCAGACTGTTACTCAAATGCACCGCTCTTTCATGTCATTAATCCAGTAAAAATCATTTCAATATTGTAGATATTTGTGCTTTTAAAGGTTTTGGGAGTAAGTATAGTTCATGTAATTGTCATTTTTCCCCGTACCTTACTGGATTAACGTGAGTGGCTGTGCTGAGTTTGTTTATTCACCCTACTCCCGTTGTATATCTGTAGCAGCTTGTCAAATGGGTCCATTGTTGAAATTGAACAAATGACCTCAAATTTGGGCGGATATTTTCAATACGAAGTGAGAAATGGGATATTTTTGGACGCTTAGCTACTGTCAGGCACTTGTAGAAGACAAATATTTAAAACAAATCAGTTTGTTAGTTTGTTTGTCATTTTTACACGCCCGTAATTTCCTTATATTGGCATTTTCTCTAATTTACCCCTATTTGTAACTCAAATAGCGCCAATTTTTTCGGACAAAATCTTTAATATCTCCGGAACCGCTTGACCTACAAATGTGATCTTGGTGTCATTTTACTTTGGAAACAGGGTGCAATTCGAATGTGTCATGAAAAAAAATTAAATAGGAACTTTAATTTTCTCATTGATATCCCTACTTATAGTGTAGCCTTACTAGTCAGTGTTGATTAGAAACTTCATAGATGTTCTCTCTTCCTCCTGCTTGTAGGGGCCCGTGTGACCAGTATGAATGGCTCGATTCAATACAGGTATGCCTAGGAGTCAATCTGTCAATATCCCTACCCCTCATAACCCCTGAACTCCCACCCTGGTGCTTATTGTGCATTTACTTCCTTGGTGAAGCCGAAGCCTGAAATGCTTTCTATGCCTAACTATTAACGTAATTGCAAGTAGTGAATGTTCAAGCTAAAGTTGCAAGTGTAAGCATCCCTGCAAGCTCATAGGTCTGTCATGTTTATGCTTGCAAACTAAGGGCGTGTTCACATAGACAAATTTGGTCATGACTTTATCCTTGCTCGTGAGCCGCTCGTGAGCCGCTCATGAGCAAATTCCCAGTGTGAACGCAATTATAGAAAGTGTCTCACTCATGACCAAAAGTGATGCACCACTAGTTTAAAATGAAAGTTGTGCCCCAGTGTGAACGCAACTGCAGCTAAGTGGTCTCACTATAGAGCCGGTCATGACTAGACTTGACTATTATGTGTGAACACAGCCTAAGTGTGTCAAGTTACAATCCTCCCTTGCATCACAAGAAATAAAAAAAGCTTCTGCCTTTTGGTGAATCGTGTTATAATGGATTCATTTTGCTATAGAAGTGATCGATTTTTAATAGTCTGATGACTATAGGCCACTCGAAAATTTATTGGACAGTGAAAATAAAAATCCACAGAATAGGGCCCGTTGTTTGTAAATACAAATCCATACCATGCATTTTTGTTTACATTGTCCAATTAATTATTTATTGGCCTATAGTATTTTAACCAGGGTATTGGTCCATATACTATTCATGTAGCTCATGGCATCAATTTGAATTCCCCTCATAAAAAGCACTTAATTAAATATAATCGCTGTGAGCTCTGTATATTGAATTTAACTTCAACACTACACAAATTTATCGCTCATCTGGAACGTGTTCGCCGGCTCAACCAGCATCTTCAGTAGATGGTATGGCTGTGATCGATGCCTCTCTTGTTTTTTGACTGGAAACACTGCTGGATGATGTCATAGATGTTATATGGTGTCAAAAGTTATGCTCAACCCCCTTGGGCTGAAGTAGATTGTCCCAATTAGGATACAGATCGATCTAGTCCTTTGACAAGATTCAGTTTGGGGTTCTAGTTCTAATGTGTATGGCCTCCAGAATCCTAGAAAATTCCTTTGGATCCTTGTCCAATGCTTAAAATATGTTATCAAAGTCAATTTTATGACCTTTACTTAATCCTCACAACATGTTCTCTGAGAGACGTACATCGCAGCCATGTTGAGCTAGCGAAAACGTTCCATATGTGAGCGATAAATTTGTGTAGTGTTGAAGTTAAATTCAATTTCCATGTTTTCTACCGTTTATCCACTCATATGCTGTGAGCTCTGTTTATAGTTTGGACCAGTTGCTGCAGAACTGTTGACTCCTAAAGCAAATAAGGGTTTATACTTGCTTTCTTATTTCATGCTTTTAGGGGCTGCAGCAAGTAGTATGAATAGCACTATTCAGTACAGGTATGAATAACAAAAAGCATTAAAGTTTGCAAATATTATACAAATATATACTGACTTGAAGATCTCTGGTTAAAACTATGGTCCTGAAGTGACTAAAATTTAGCTATTTTACTGAGGGGCGTAGCCCCGAAGTAAAATAGTTAAATTTTAGTCACTGAAGGACCATAGTTTTAATCCAAAGATCTGAAAAATGTCAGTATATATTTGTTTTATATACTGTATTAATAAATTTTAAAATAATGTAATTTTTACTTACCAAATGGCCCGATTTAATATAATAAAATGCACTAACAAAATGCTATAACCATGAATGCAAGCAATTGGTTAATGCGCGTATTGGCTTGCGTGTCTAAGTTTGTTGCGCGCGTAACTCCTTGCGTGAAAGTGACGCGGCTATACATTACGCAGAAAACCCGTAAATAGTCTTTTAAACCCGTAAATAGTCTTTTAAACCCGTAAATAGTCTTTTTAAAATCCGTAAATAGTCTTTTCAAAAGAACTATTTACGGGGTTTTCTTTAGATGGTTGAAACTATTTGAAATAATGTCATAGGGTTTCAACACGCTAAATTTATTAAAACAGTATATAATGGTTTCTATCTTTTTTCTTCCGCCAACATTAAAGGTAGTGATCAGTTTAAGTCCCCCAATATACACAATTCAATTACTGAGTCGATTGAGAGGAATCACATTTTAATTACATGTCACTGTTAGTCGATCTATTAGCTCAAACGGTAAGGTGATCGCTTGCAGTGGTCCCAAGTTCGAACCCCGCTGGTGCCAAAAAGTTGAGCATGCTTGAAATTCCCTTGGACAAAGAACTAACTGCTAATTGTCCTGTGAAAACCCTTTCAAAACTCGGGACTCAGTGTTCCAGGCACCAATGGTGCGTATGTGGGCTGATCAAGGTTCAGCGCCCCTAGAAGTTGCTGCCGCAGAACCTGAAATGATGCTTGGTGTGGAATGGAGCGTATACTTGGGCAAGAGTAGTCAGTGAACACCTGTAAAGTGTGCAGAGGCCACGTGGAATTACAAATCTGGGAGGCATAGTGCACTATAAATCCCCAGTATTTATTTTTATTTAACTGTTGAATGGGCAAAACATCATGACAAAATACATTTCAGCCATTCTACAATTTTTGGCTGCAAATAAAGCTCACCTTAACCAAAGCAATAGTATAAAAGATTTTTTCTAAAGCAAATCATGTATTATCCTGTTAAGTTTGTTGACGTATTTTTCTTTCAGGATGAGTCGTGACCCAATTATGGACCATCCCGCCTTAGTGGTGTATTCTCTGATAGGAAATGATGTCTGCAATGGGTAAGACCCCAGGAATTTTTATAGGGGTTCGAATCAGGATAAGCCACCATCTTGTGTTGCTCATGGAGCAGAGTTATTGTACTTCCGAAAATATTAAGAGTTTGGCCTGATATTAAGGCAGATAGCGTAAATCTTCACTTGATGCATACACAGTGTGTGCATTTTGTTTCGCGCTCAACCGTGTCTGCGTTTCAAGTAGCGTGTATTGCGACTTGCTCAGATCAAAGTACGGCAATTTTCCCGCTAATCCGTTGCCTAGACTCTCGAAGTGACGCACTTGGAGCCGTAAAATGCCGGAGTTACAATAACTCACCCTCCATGAGTGACAATCCAAGATGGCTGCTGTCCCATAGGATTTACACGGAGGAAAAATCAAAATGGCGGCGAGTACCGATTCCTTTTTTTAAATTCCTTGGTAAGACCTTAGTATTATCATCTCAACAATTGTCAATGTTCAAAAGTCCACCAAAAAGTATAAGACAGTCCACAAAATTTCAAAACCATAATTAACCTTAACAAAGTTCTTTTTTTTTTAAGTAAGAAAAAAAAATCCAAACATTTACAAATTTCAGACAACTTTACTTTTTCTTGTTTGACTGAAATCAAGGGGTGTCTTCAAACAAATTTGTACGGGTATGTGCCTGCCATACTTTGGAAAACTTATCATCTCTATACCTCTTTTGGCTCAAAAACCCACCCATCAATATACCAATTTTGATGGAACCCAATTTTACATCAAACTTGGTGCTTTTTAGCAAATTTTCCCCAAAGCACCAAATTTATGAAAATTGGGTGCTTTCATCTGAGACAAAAACCACTTGATCGTTATACTAAATCTGTGAAAACCCACACCCAGAAGGCGGGCACATATATACATATACCTTGTAAATGTAAGTCCCCCCCCATCCCCCGGGCCCCATCCCTAATTTTTCTTCAATACTGACCAGGTTTCATTTACCAAACTGAAAATAAATTCATAGATGTGAAGAAATATATTTTTCTTTTGAATAGAGCAGTGGGAGACCCTCATAAGGAGCATGCATGGTCCAATTTCCTTTTTTTCAAACTTCTTGTGATTTTGATATCCATATATTGCTCACTTCTCATGACCCATGTGAAATTACACTGATGAGTTATGTTCTATTTTAGAGATATTGGCAATTTAAGACACGATTGTCATTAATTCATTCATTCTTTTGTAGTTTGATACCCTATCAGAGACCTGACAGCCAAATTTTTATACCCGATGTGAGACTTGTAGACTACCAGGTCGATTTTGATACACTTTATTGCAAATCTTTGGTAACGCGGTTGATTACCCGATCAGAACATCCAGTTACCCCCCCCCCCCATCACTATAATATGATACTAACTGCTTTCTCTTCTCGTTTAGGCATAATGACACTATAGCTCACATGACTCTTCCCGAAGATATGAAGAAATACAGCCTTAGCACTCTGAAATACCTGGTATGTTAAAAAAATCTCAGATTTCTTAAAACATGTTAAAACCACATTATATATGTGACCGTCAAGCCTAAATGAGCCTTAAATGCAGCATACTTCATTTTGCACTACAGGAAAAAATACATGTAAAGGTTGTAATATTTGCCGAAATTGATTTTTTGACTGATTCAAAATCCTGATGCTTACTTCAAAACACCAGCCAAGTTTCATTTCTGTAAAATGATCAGAATTTTGAGAAATATCTGTATGTTTTGTGGGTAATCAACAGAAAATGTAGGGCTTACTGATCTTGAACGTGTTTAATCTCAGTTATTCGTTTTAACCTTTGACGGACCATAAATTGACTTCTGGAAATCGAGTGAAGTTCACCGAGGTGTCATTTTAAACCTTAACATGGTCTTTGCAAATATTTGAAAAAGTGAAAACGACAAGAGACTGCATTTACTGCTGGTTTGGGATTGATATTAACATATAGGGGTCAACATTTATGACCTTTTTTTAGTAATGCCAATAAAATAAAACAAAAAAACCCCCAATATATTACTAACATAAAACATCTTATTTTTATCCTTCTCTGTTTCTTCTCTTTTTGTTTCTTTATTTCTATCTCTCTTTTCTTCCTACCTTTTTTTATTTGCCCCCCCCCCCCTTCGTAGGGGACAATAGATCTTTACAAAATCCATTCAGAAATCTTTTTAACGTCAATCACATGACCATTTTTTCAACCAATCACGTGCAAGCTCACTAGTATGCACGATTTTGTAAACAAAATTTTCTGAAAATCTCTTGCATTTTCAGTGCAATAAAAGTGAAAAATAAATATAACCAGACTCAAACATTATTAGATGTACTAATTCTGAACAACTTTGGGCTGGTGATACCATACGCTCACTGACACAAAGAGTGAAATTTCCATTTGAAATCGGCTGATAAGCTAAAGATTTCAAGTCACATCAGGGCGATCACACCAAAAGTGACTCATTAGTGCTAACCCTAATTTCAAGTTCAAATTTTTACGCAGTTAGTGAACGTGGACGTAACATTCTGAGTATTGTGTTAGTGAGTCACTTATTCTGTCGGCAAATTGCCGGAAAGTGTAAAATCGGCTTCTGGAATTCTTGGAAAGTGTTTTGAAAAGGTCTATTGGCATCATATATACCCTACTGTTTATTATCCTTGGATGTATGTTTTCCAAGTAAAATGAAATGAAAACTTATTCTAAAATAAAGAGAGCGCGCATGTGTTTGATTTTATACATACACCCAGGGTGATAATTCTATGGGTGACAAATAAACCTTTGTAGTAATTCAAAAATATTTCCACACATCTCAATTAGGCAACAAAAAATAAAAACATTGTATTGAGGGCTTGACCAACCTAGACTTTGTATTTCGGAAGGATTCTCTTTTATGTTTAGCAAATGTCATGTAAAATCAGCCATTTTTAGCCAAACATTTTTGTAAAAATGTTTGTCTTACAGATTTTTGGATTTTGGATCTGTTAAAGGCAAATAAAATAAGCCCCAGGAAAGAGAGAAAAAAATGTCCGACCAACCAACCCCTGCCAGTTTATGGTCCATCTGCCAATAAAAAAGCTTTTAATGACTTACAACAACAATTCTCTCCTTCTTAGGATACTCGTCTTCCAAACGGCAGCTTTGTGCTTGTTTCTGGCATGGCCGATGGGCGTGTCCTTTATGAGCTTATGTCGCAACGCTACCATCCCTTGGGCCAGCTCAACGAGGACATCACGTATGCAGACGTTTACGATTTCCTAAGCTGTTTACAGTGTTCGCCGTGTAATGGGTGGATGACGTCAAATGCCACGCTCAGAAATTTTACGTCAGAGGTAAGAGAAAATTTGTCATGTGAGTGCAAGAAAGTTGTATCTGCAATAGCTGCCATTTTACATAAATTTTGATTGCACATTGTATAATCTCAGTCTTGGGTCAGTGTCTCTTAAAATGGTTCTTAGGTGCCACCTGAAGAACGATTTCAAGAGCCATTGACATATAGTAGGGACATTTTGAGGGATTGATTGTTTAGATTTTAATGATAAGGTGTTAAGAAATATAACTTAGGGCAGCCATTGCATGCAGATACGACTTTTTTGAACTTGCATCACAAAGTAACCCAAATTTACCTGACCCCCTGGATTTCTTTCCTTTAGAAATGATTAGCTGCTACCCCAATAAACAGTGATGCTCGATGTCAAATCCTTCACTCTCTGCAATTATGAATGAATATTAGACTACCACATTACACATTATTTGCCTTAAACTTTTGTACTGTTGATTTTGACATTTCACCGGTAATAAATGATCCAATATTTAGTCCACAACCCACTAAGTTACCATTTTTCAATACCTTGAAGGACATGAATATGCCTTGAGGGCATCATTGTGTCCTTCACAACCCTCAAAGTAGACCACATGGTTTGTGGGTGGGCTAAACATTGGACCAGTGAAATGTCAAAATCAGTGGTACAAAAGTTTTAGGGCAAGTAACGTGTAATGATAAGAGAGTTGTCAGTCAAAGTTTTGTTTATCGTCAAAGGGTTTTTTACAGTATTCAGACTCAACTTAGATTTACTCACCAATCACATTTTTCTCTATTTCTTTGTAAAATTGTCTAATATTAACTTATTTCAAATATTTATAGCTAAGGATTTATTCTGTAATTGAATAAAATGGTACAGCTAACTGAAGATTAATTTAAGCTACAATTGTATAGTCAATACTTTGTAAAACCAACTTTCGAGCAGCATAAGGGACGATTATTTTACCAGTTTGCGAACTTTAACAGCCACTGTTTTGCAAAACCACATCTGTAGATTATTAGAACTTTGTACAAAATGTTAACAAAAATCATTAGTTTGACATTTTCTAAATTTGTTGTATACGTAATTGTGACCATATTTTTACTTAACCAGATGAAATTGCTAGATAGATAGTTATCGCCTCATTTTTTGTATTTCTATTTCAGCGAGCGGCAAATTTAAGTAAAGCCTTGCAGGAAGTTGTCAATGAGAATACATTCAAAAACTTTAAAGCTTACTACTATGGGTTTGACATCAGAGCAGGTAGGCCATCATCATTTTTGTAGTATCATGGAATAGAGAATGTAATTAAGACTTGGCGTCTAAAGACATTCGCTCACCTGACAGACATTCATAATATTTGCTCTGACACATTCTTTAAGACGGAGAGAACATATTTCTTTCGATGCTTGAATATTGGTTAAATCCGATTTAGGTAGGCCATCATCATTTTTGTAGTATCATGGTATAGAGAATGTAATTAAGACTTGGCGTCCAAAGACATTCGCTCACCTGAGAGACATTCATAATATTTGCTCTGACATATTCTCGTTATTGGTTAATCGATGTAAGCATTAATTAAATCAATGGCAACATTAATTCAAATTGATTTACCAAATGCGAGCATTGCATTTGACCGAATAATTTAGAGCAAATATCGCGAGCGAATGTCTCTCGTGTGAGTGAATGTCATTGGACGTCAAGCCTATAATAAGTAACCTTTCTTCCCTTTTTTCATTTCTTCATGGCCTGGAGATGATAACATCTTTCTTTCTTTCAAAACTACAAAACTCTGGAACTTTCGTGTTCAAATACCAGCGTCTGATTTAAGTAACCGGCTCGTGCCCCCTCTTATTTTTGCAGAGTGTTTTCAACAGGTTTTATTCCAGAAAGTTAATATCATATATTCAGACTGAAAGTGAAAATATGTTAGGTACAAATATTCCGAAAATCTCCAATCCCTTGTTTTTTTGCAGAGCGATGCCTGATTATTATAAGATGGCGCGGGGTATCGCCAAAATGTCACCCCCTCTTTTGAAACATTACTTGACCCGCCCCTGAATACCTCTGTTCAGTTAAAGGATTTGTCTCCTCCAGTCAGGCAACCCCTTAAATTAAAGGTGCTCAATATTGCTAGCCAGGGGGAATATTAATGGATCAACCTGCTCGTCATTACGGGCCATATTATGTGACAAATTTGAAGTGTTCGCTTACTCATGTGATCAATTTTGACGTTGATATCATTTCATGATTTGCCATGCATATATTTCTATAAGCCAAACAATGATTTATTGGACAGTGTAAACAAATATCAAGAGTGCAGGGCCCCATTGTTTGTAAATGCAATCCCTACTATGGATTTTTGTTTACATTGCCCAATAAATAAATTTTTATTTTGCCTATAGGCATAAGATTAGGGAAGCATACAGAGTGCAAGAACAATTTCATTAACAAAAACATGAAAAGCAGGTGTTCTGAATAAGTACAACATTATGAATCAACAAGAAACTGATTTACAGAATCACAACCTTTGCATGAATTTCTCTTAGAGTGCAAAAAAAGTTGGCTGCATTTGGTTTGAGACCCTGAGTTTGAGATGAACAAACACATTATGTTGTCTATCCATACACTCTACCCAACACAGTAAAAACACAGTACATGTGCATGGCAGAACAATTTCAAGTTACTTCTTTTTCCCTTGGAGAAATCCTGTGCAAATGAGCAGACGACCAATTCTCTTTCATAACTTAAAGCAGTATCTACTATATCGAACATGTGTACATACAACTTTTTAACATGAAGTGAAATTGTATGTTTAATGGAAGTATTTGCTATGATTTATAAATGCACATACTGTGTTTTTACTTTGTGGGACAGCACTGGAGAAGTGATATCTGAATCAGATCAATTTCTCAGGATACAAGTCCAAAATATTCTCATGGCTCTTTGTATCAGTTTTAATTAAACACTCAATCGCCAAAAGAAATGTTTTTGCCATAGATTTAGGGATGACATTCTAGACTCGCCGCCTTTTCAATTCTGGCAGATTAGGGGTATCCGGGTATTTGCTGACAATTCGTCGCATTTTGGCATAATGCCTGAATATTGAAAATACGCACACACGATCTGCGTGCAGGTTGACATATCATTTGTGTTAAGTATTATGTGCACAGTTTGTCTTTACGTGTATCAAATCTTGGAGCACGAAGTTGACCAGAACAGAGTGTACAAAAATACCCCCACTCCGAGCTCCATGGCTGACGACACCATTACACAAGCCGGTATAATTAAGTCCGGGATCACCTCTCTATATCTATGGTTATTGCATAATGAATACTCGTACTCTTAATGCATATATAGTCACAATTATTGTCACAGCGCACAGTGTGTCTCTCTGCATGGCTCTGACAAAACATCCGCCCATGCCCGTAAAAGAAAACCAAGCAAACAAAGACTTTGCATGATGAATAGTTCTATTTTATCCTCACAGTTATCAAAGAATGGGAGGCTGCTGGCGGTGAGGGTTGGCAACTCATTGAACCAATCGACGGCTTCCATCCCAGCCAGGTAAGAAGACTGTGGGTCAATTTATACAAACTAAATTGTCACTACCAAACATTTTGTTGTGACGTCAAACTATGGGCAGCCATAAGTGTCAAAAAGGTATCAACAAGAGTAATGTGTCTACTTACTTGATAAGGGTATCTATTACAATGAAAAAGGTGTATAACCAAAAGGGTATGTAAAACGTCTAAACCTAAAATTGATATGTAACGCAAAACTGTCTGTGATATCAAGAAAGGTGTCTAAAACCAACAACACCTATGGCTGCCCATATATAGTTTGGTATCATGACAACATTTTGGTAGTGATATATTTTGTTCGGAGGCCAAGTATAGTTTGACCCTAGATTGATGCATGCATGTACTGTGTGTCCCAGAAAACCTTACAATCTTAACTTTAAGGGTATACCCTGTTACCTCGATCATAAGAACATGTTACCTTGATCATAAGAACACATTCAAATCCAGACATGGCAAGCAATTACTGTTTTGGAAACACAAAATAAGAAAGTACTTGCTAATCTGGTGAATAAAATATAATAAGTTAACAAGAGGACCATTGTAATTTTTCACCACGTCAGGATTTGAAGTGGCGCTGAGGGGGTTCTTATGATCAAGATTATAGGGTAGTCAGAAAGTAGGTTAGGGCAGGCTCACACCACTGATAATGAACTGGGGTAACAGCAAGCGATAAAAGCTGTGCATTTTAACCCTTTGAACCCTGGTCATTCCATTTGTATCTGTACCGCTGACCCAGGCCAACCTGAAAATTTAAAAAAAAAAATATAACCCCTAAACTAACTTTGATTTTGATTTCCCTTGCTTTACTTTTTCATTTTACAGTAGTCTGAATTGTTCCAATAACCAGCATTCACAAAAGAATACTATTTATGTCGACCAACATATTCGACATTTGTGACCCGTCATATCGAAAGGTACCTAAGGTCGGCATAGTAAATTACAAGATATGGGCCATTGAAGCTGAGCATAGTTAAAAATCACATCCAAGGTCAAATTTCTAATTTCATCCGAAACATTACCTTTGAAGTGCATTCTATCATATTAATCAGGTTCTAATATCTAAAACATAAGACAAATGTTGAAAAAAATGCATTTACAAAAACCTTCTCCATTCAAGTTTTACCCGTACAGAAACTTTAAAACTCAATTTTCTCGGAACTATAGTTTTCTGAATCAGCCCGATGCCTTTTGCCAATTTGGATGTAACTTTGCAATCGAACATCTAATAACCAAAAGCAAGGTGTCGTTTTAAAGCTTACAATATAATCTTTCAGATGAGACCAAAAAATCAATTTTCATTTTGGGACCCTTACGGTACCTTTCGATATGATGGGTCACATTTATGTTGTAGTCTATAGGCGAAGCCACATTTGTTAAAAATTTTGATCAAATTTACGAAAATATGAGGAATTTTTCACCTCTTTCTAGTAAATAAGAGCAAAATGACCCATCAATCATGGGTTCAATGCTTAATTTGATGTCTTCCAATATAAATAAGACAATTGAAAATTGTAATTACCTATGTTTGTTGACACACATCAAGTTTCTGTCATGTGACCTAAAAGCTGGTAAACCGGCTCATCGGGTATACGGTACATGTACACATGAGCCGGTATACTGGCTCGTCGAGTTCAAAGGGTTAAATTAACTTTCACTGCAAGTAATTCATGTGTTTGCATCACTTGATGCTGACTAATTCGCTAGCTATCGCAGGCTAGTTAACAGTTTTCAGTTGTTGTTTTACGTCCATGACTCACAAGGGGAGGGGAATGCATAAAGTAGTCAAAATGGCTGATTTTACATACTTTACAAAGTGCAGGGTCCTCATTGTAGGCAGTGAACTGAAGGCTTGCTAGCCAAGAGAAGATATCGTGTGTATCCCATCATGCATTGCTTCTTATGCTTCACAAAGTGCAGGGTCCTTATTGCATGCAGTGAACTGAAGGCTTGCTAGCCAAGAGAAGATATCGTGTGTATCCCAGCATGCATTGCTTCTTATGTCTCACTAAGTGCAGGGTCCTCATTGTGAAGGCTTGCTAGCCAAGAGAAGATATCGTGTGTATCCCATCATGCATTGCTTCTTATGCTTCACAAAGTGCAGGGTCCTTATTGCATGCAGTGAACTGAAGGCTTGCTAGCCAAGAGAAGATATCGTGTGTATCCCATCATGCATTGCTTCTTATGCTTCACAAAGTGCAGGGTCCTCATTGCAGGCAGTGAACTGAAGGCTTGCTAGCCAAGAGAAGATATCGTGTGTATCCCATCATGCATTGCTTCTTATGGGAAATTTTGCACAGGAAGTAATGTGAGTAGCTATATGAAACATGCTCAAAATGTAGGATTACAAAAATTACCTTTGTTTTGGAAACATGTCAGCACAAACTACTCACACAATTTCCTATACAAACAACCCCATAGGAAGAAATTAATGGGCACTGGCATGCCCAGGATATTTCCTTGCGGGGGCCTAAAGGGGAATTGTCAATCGGAGGGGGCCTGAGTGGTAACAGACATTAAAGACAGGGTGATTTTACATGATTTTTACAATTGTGGGGAGCTTCAGCCCCAAGCCACTCCATACCCTCTCCTGGGCACGCCAGTGATAATATGTGTCCAGCCGCGGCAAAAGGATGCAGTTGTCGGCTCGTACATGTTGCTTATTGTAACATATCTGATGTATACAACTAGTATACATATGATATGCTACAATGAGCTACATGTAGGAGACGACAACTGCATCCTTTTGCCGCGGCGGGACACATATCTTCTCTTAATTTGCTCCACCTATGTGTGTGTGCTTCATGAAAACATACAATGGGATATCAAAAAGTTGTTTTAAAGATCACCCAGAAGAAATGCAGCCAGGAACCTAAATTTATTAAAATTCTAATTCCATGGGTCATCTTTGCGAAGGCAATGTGCAAATTTACACATTTCTACCACTTAAATTGACTTTACACAGACCGACATTGTAGAGATCATCTTTTAGCCAAACAATGCATATTGTATTTCCCTATTTTCAGGTCGGCCATGCTTCATTATGTCATTATGACGTCATTTGTTGATAGATTTCCATAATTTGGTATCAATGGAAACAGTAAACCCTAACCTATACTATGGTATCAAACATTTAAAACTTTGGGCATGTCATCATCGAATAACTGGACTAAAACCCTTCAAATGCAAGAATTAAATTACGCCCCGTATCTCAGATTTTTCCATGCAGTTTATAATTAGCGGGGCAGGTTGTGTCATCTATCGCCATCTGTAAAGAAAGTATAACTGCCATTGAGACCATTTGTGATGACTCACCCTGAAAATGGGGACTTTGCGACAGAACACTTTTCAAGCTACTGGTGAAAATAGGCAGCAAAAAATAAAGAAAATAATAAGAATTTCCTGCAGATTTTCTGTTGTAAAATTGTATTGCCTTGATCAATTTCAATGAGTAAGGTGTCATGTTAAAGCTTAGAAAATGCTGTAACAGGTGAAATGATAAATTAAAAATTGATATCATCTGCAAAGTCCCCCCTTTCTGAGTGAGCCATCACATTTTTGCACCATAATGTACACAAGGACAAGCCAAGTACTATCCTTACAAAAGTTCACCAATATATAGCTCTTATCCTTCTTGGTGATCTTTTAGATACCCCCTCATATGTCTCAGCCATAGATTAAAGAAAGTACAGATAGGAAACAGGTCTATTTGCACCCTTAAAATGCGGCTAAGTTAGGGGATTGCTGGGCGCTATATACCTGGACCAACGCGGAGCGACTACGGTAGTGCGTAGTAGCCCTGTTCTGCGTCATATCTCACGCCACAATTACTTGACTACAACGCAATACGCATCTTACATTTTTCAGCCAAATTGTGCGTAAGCAAGGAACAACGCTTGACTGACTCGATAGCCGCATTCTCAGTCAAATTACCATTCATATGCCGGAGTATGGTCTCAGCATTCATTTTCCAATTTTTCTCATACTCCGTTTTGTTTTCTTTCGAACTACTCTTTCCCCTCCCTATTTCCATTCATTTTCACAGAATTTTCACTACTCATTTGCCAATTATTTATGGAAGGAGATAGCAGCACAATACCCAGAGGTCTTAGGTCAGGTGAACCCACACAATGAAGACATCAAGAAACAATTTGGTGATCAGGGAGGATATTAGCAACAAAAATGTGAGCACAGTTTGTGATTTGGGGAAGTTGTGATATATTCTTTTTTGAGTCTTGTTGTTCCCCATTGAAACAGGGTTTTATTCAAAAAAACTCCAGGGCAATCTAGTGTCTAGTGACTGATCTGTTTGGTTGGATCAGAATCGGACCAATTTTAAGATTATCAGATCTGAATCGGAATTACGAACTAAATCTATATTCTGCCGATCTCACAAATAAAACCAATTCAATGAACCCTAGAAAAAGTACAAAAAATCAAGTTAATTACATATTGTACTAACAACCTAGAACTAGTATCGTTCCCCTGATCTCCCCTCCCACGGACCCAGCAATGAGTCCGGGTGCTCGGGCGAAAGGTTTCACTGGGATTTTAGTTTGATTCAGAGAGTACCAGACATGGTATAAACTAAATTGAACAATATTAAGAGCCCGAAACAAGTGCTACTAACAACCAGACTTATCAAAAACCAGGCTGCGTCAAAATAATGATCTATGGACTCACCAATATTTTGTTAATTAATGTTGTCAATTTATTGTCCTTTGTAATATCAGTTTGGCGGAACTCCCAATTCGGATACGTGTCCGAATTTAGATACTCCGTATCCAAATTCTGATACCCGTATCCGAATTGGATTAAAAACAGCTGGAACGGGATATCAGCTGAAATTAATATTCAGCTTCGCAGCGCACCATACTGGTATGTATGAAAGTCAAATAACATTATCATCATTTGTCATCTAAATTCTAAGAAAGTTATGGCAAAATTATTTTGCCTTCTGTAATAAGGAGCTATCATGACATGTTTCAAAGCTGCCCTGCTGGAATTCCACAGATGGAAATGACATTTCCACAGATAAATTTATCCTAAATGCAAGAAAGATGTTCTACATGTACTTGCCAGCTTGCGCTATCGATTTGTTTCCTGCACCACGACAGGCGTATCCGAATTCGGATACCCCTCCATATCCTTATTCTGATACGGGTATCACAATTTGGATACGAACTGTACGTGGGTATCCAAATTGGGATACGTATCCGAATTGTTAGTTCCGCCGAACTGATATACACTTAAAGAATCTGAATCGGAATCGGAATCAGCTGATTTGAAACTAACTTAGATTGGAGTAGATGGGTCAGACACTAATTTAGACAATAATCAGCACAGTTCTTTTTTTATCTCATTGTCTAGGATTAAATTCATGATGGGTACATTTTTACTTCGAATTGCCTTATATTTTAACTGATTTCTTGATGGTGTATGGCAAAACATTGACATTTTCTAATTCCACAGCAATTCATAGCTCTTTTTACTTTGCATTTGGCATTGCTTATAATTATAACAGAAGCTTTTTCTGCATTTTTGTATCTCTTACACCTTGTGTCATATTCAAAATTACAGTTCATAGATTCTATAGAAAAACTGAAAACTTGAGATATATATACTCTGTAAATCTTGAAAACTTGATAAATATAATAGGCCTACTCTGTAAATCTTGAAGTATGCAACAAGCAGCCGATTAAAGCACATATACCAATATGACCATACAGGGAACTAAATTAGTCCGTATTTCTTGAATCTTATAACAACGTACCAAATCATGCATAATATTCAAATGAACTTATGATCAATGTTTGTCCATGTGTTAGCAACAAAACTAGCCAAAAATAATACAAAAATTGTGAAGAATTCATGTGAGAAAAATTAATACACAGTGATTTGGTCGTAATCCTAATCAATCATTACTAATCTCTTACACAATACAAAACCCACAGTTCAGTGTTGTAGAATACAAGGGATATGCTATGGATCTTGTAACTGAGTTTGACTACTTGTTGCATACTTCAAGGTTTATAGAGTATAGAGCCAACAAAAGAGTGCATTTGGGAGATAATGATGAATAATCAGGGTTCACAGCATGTCAAGAAAACTAAATTCCCTGATGAAATCTCAAAATTCCATAATTATTTCAACTTATTTGTTCTTGGTCTCAGATGATAAAGTCACGGTCTTGGAAGTCCTGGTCTTGGTCTCTGATGTTGTTTTGATGTACAACAAAATAGACAAGTTTCACTGACTACTTTAGATTTTGGGGACAATCAAAATCCCCTGAATTTTCCCTGATATCAGGTATTGTTATCAAATTCCCTGACTGGAAAAGTGAGATAATTATCCCTGATTTCCCCGATTGGCTGGGAAATCCTGACAATATAATATGTGATGGCTCACCCCGAAAGGGGGACTTTGAAGATGATATGAATTTTAATTTTATTGTTTCATCTGTTACAACATTTTCTAAGCTTTAAAATGACACCTTGTTGAAATTGATCAAGGCGATCAAATTTTACAACAGAAAATCATCTGGATATTCTTATTATTTTCTTTATTTTTGGCTGCCTATTTTCATCAGTTTCTCGAAAAGTGTTCTGTCGCAAAGTCCCCCTTTTCGGGGTGAGTCATCACATATATTCCAACTGTGATCAAACAGCCGTGCTAAATAATTTGTTCTCCTTTTGTTTTGTCTTTCAGTACGGCCAATACATGACTGCCAAGCATCTATGGAATGAATTACATCCTGACATTATTGGCAAAGTCAACCCGTATAATGAAGACATCAAGAAATTATTTGGTGACCAAGGAGGGTACTAGATAAGACAATTCAACCATAATAGGGTAGTAATTTTTTTTGAGGCACCCTGTATAAAATGACAAAAATGATATACAGCTATGTGCAATAAACTTAATTGCAAAATTATTAGAAATGCTGGGACAGAGCAATAAATACGTAAGGCAAAATAATGAAAAGCTCTTTGGGAGTTCTCACTCGATCATTTTATACTTAGGAATTTCTGTTAGCTTTTCAATTTTTGTAAATATTTCAGATGCATATATGTGACCTTCCAGCCCGTATGAGCAGTAAATGCCAGAAACTTCATTTTACGCTACAGGTGAAAATACATGTCAAGGTCATTATTTGCCGAAATTGTTTTTTGATAGATTCACAATCCCAGTGCTTACTACAAAATACCAGCAAAGTTTCATTTCAAGAAAATGATAGGAAAGGTGAAATAATTTGGCATATTCTTAAGACGATCAACAGAAAATATATGGCTTACTTATCTTTGAACGCATTTATCTCAGTTATACGTTTTTTACTCCCTGACAACCTTTAACGGACCATAACTTGACTTCTGGAAATCCTGTGAAGTTCATTAAGGTGTCATTTTATTCCTTAAAGCATGGTCTTTGCAAATATTTAAAAAAGTGAAAATGACAAGAGCTGGCATTTACTGCTGTTTTGAGCTGGACAGTCACATATATAACAGCATATCCTTTAAAATATAACTCAGAATTTAAGATTATAGTAACAGTTTTCGAAGAACACAATAAGCGGAGTAGGCTCTGAATAGACCACTGTCGTACGTTTCATAATGCATCTTAAAGTACAACAGATCCGGGAGTTTCTGCATTATAGACAATATTACAACTTGTGCGTAGGTGTCATGCGCACAACTTATGAATATGGTCCTTCACGCACTTTTCGGTACTTTCAAGATCCATTGTGGGACATACAAAAGTGGCCTATTGTTTAAATCAACTTTCCAAAACCATTAAATGGAGGCAGTCTGAAAATGTTTCTTGATAAATTAAGTTTAGCATATTTCACACTTAGAAGGACAATATGGCAACAAAAGGCAAAACTGTTTCATGGGAAATGAGCCTTCCGGGTAGGATAGTTCATTAGAACGACATAATTTGTGTTCTTAATATCCGTAACTTTTGGCCAAAACGACTCCAAAAATTGGTAAAAATATTCAATTATTTTTCACTTGGCTTGCATTTTTCATTCAAATTTACAAAGTATGGCTGATTTTACAATGCTTGTTTTGCAATAAAAAAAAGTTACCAAAATGAATCATCTCATGCGATGGGCCTATATGGTGTCGGAGTACAATTAGATTTTCCAAGATGGCCGCCGTAGGCTTGATTATACACCTCGAGATAATTTCAAAACATGTATTAAATATTTTATAATAACCTTGAGGTATATAATCAAGTCTATGGTCGCCATCTTGGAAAATCGAAGTTGTGGCCTTATTGTGCTAGTGCCTATAAAACGGGGTTTATTTTTCTGCTGGATTATAATTTGCTTTTGCTTTGCCTTATTTTTAAAAAATCACTTAGTGTTGCACCTGAATATAAAGATTTGAGAATACAAACATCTATTTTTATAAGTTTACATTTTTATATTGAATTGAATAGACAGTTTCTGAAATAAATAAAAACAAAATAAAATGATTTTTTACATACTTGGTTTTATTTCACACATTTATTCTGATACTAATGCATCACTGATATGTACTGTTTGTTTCATTTATTAAATTTAAGTTTCACCATTCCTACAATTAGCATTATATCTATTTGAGTTGAATCTGAGCTTATGTGCCATGACAGACTGGAGATACAATCAAACAATTGACCATTCGGCAGAGTTAGGGTGCACCATTAGATTTCTAGGGGGGAGCAGGAAGTTTTTTGAAAAAAAAAATTCCTCCTCCACAGGCAGAAGAATAACAAATTTACCCTGAACATGGAATAGGCAGGAAAACATTAATTTTCAGGGGGGGGAAAATCGCTCCCGAATGGGGCGCGACAAAAAAATTCCAACCCCGAACCCAACTTCCTGCTTCCCCTGGAAATCTAATGGTGCGCCCCTTATATAGGTCTGGTGTTTGATACAACCATTTCACCCTCAATGATGAAAAAGGTTGTAGCGTAACATTTCTGGGATTTCCCACAACTTCTGTTAATTGCATGTCTGTTTTTGACTGCATTCTACTTTTAATAGATGCGATACATATTTTTGGATGATATGTCCATTCCACCAGAGCAGTAGAGGTTTTACTTTTTCAAATTTCAAATTCATGAATCTAACATCCACGTATTAACTTAAATGTATTTTGCCAGAAATGTTATACTACACCTTCAAACCTTAAGCCCGACTCACACTGTGACGAATAGTAAGCGTGAACCCCAAATTACAACGCTGCCTGAGCTCGTTGCTGGGTCCATGGGAGGGGCGATCAGGGTCCGTGGGAGGGGCGATCAGGGGAACGATACCAGTTCTACTAAAACATGGTGGCAAGTTGCGAACGGCATCAACAAGGAACAGAGTTTACAATGACCAAAGTTAGATTTTGTACAGAATCAACAAGATCAGATGGAGTGGCTGATCGCAAGGAAAAATGGCTGACGATGAATTACGGAAAGAATGTTGTGTCTTGGTGGCCGAAAACAAAGTCTATGTTTGTGTGGTCCACATGGCAACAACTACTATTAATTTGTGGCTGTCCAGCCCGTATGAGCCGTAAATGCCAGAAACTTCATTTTGCGCTACAGGTGAAAATACATGTCAAGGTCGTTATTTGTCGAAATTGATTTTTTGACAGATTCACAAACCTTGTGCTTACTACAAAAGACCAGCAAAGTTTCATTTCAAGAAAATAATAGGAAATGTGAAATAAATCATATTTTCAAGACAATCAACAGGAAATATAGGGCTTACTGATCTTTGAACACGTTTATCTCAGTTACACATTAAGGGTTGGTTCAAAGTTTTTGGCAGAGGGAATATTCTATGCAACAACTATCCGTGTTTAAATTATTTCCCCTTATACCCTAATGCACCTTGGAATTAGAACGGGGATTTGATGATAACGTGTAGAATACTGTTTTATTCGCCACCGTGTCGAATATTCTATCATGGAATAGTTGTTATTACATAGATATGCATGAGATTTTAATGAATAACGAATAAATATTGCACAAAATTGGCATAGAATATTCTATGGGAAGAAGTAACTAAGAACCGACCCATACTCCCTGACAACCTTTGATGGACCATAACTTGACTTCTGAAAATCATGTAAAGTTCATTAAGGTGTCATTTTAATTCTTAAAGCATGGTTTGTGTAAATATTTTAAAAAGTGAAAGTGACAAGAGGTGGCATTTACGGCTGGTTTGGGATGGACAGTCACATATGAGAACCTCAAATGACTAAATAAGATGGTCATACATGTTACCGAAAAACAACATCGTAATTATCTACGCACCTGTTAACTACAGCAGTCTGCATTGACTAGCGAATAAACATCAATTGCTTAATTAACACACGCTGACAGGAAATTTTGCAATTCGCACCTTGACATCGCTTAGGCCAGGCCTTCTCAAATAGCGGCCCGCTAACTACTTTTATTTGTCCCTTCGATCGCCTCTGGAATACAGACGCATATAGGAAAATCATTGAAAAGGGTTTTAATTTCGCCCTCCAAGATGTATTTTTGAACTGGCGTTTGTCCTAATGGCCCGCCAACAAATTTATTTGAGAACCCCTGGCTTAGGCCTACAAAAAAGTTGTTTGTTTGGCGTAACCCCACCGACCCTATTTTTGTTGCTGATCCTGGACTTTTTTTGTGTGTTTAAAATTAAGTATGAAAATGAAAGATATGAACATAAAATGTTTTTTGCCCATTCTGCCTTCTCTGTGCACATTTAATGTTAATTTTAAAGGCGAAGGAAAAAAATGAAAAATTTTGAAATTAAAATAAAATCTGACCTACCTACCCTAGTTTGTTAAGCCAAACAAACAATTATTTTTAGGCCTTACTGTGAATCTGAATTTATCATAGTGTGCACCTGCCTTTAGAATTGAGAATTCAGAAAAATAACAACCATATATATCAACTTTCACGACACCATTACGGGATGGTACAATTTGTGACCCCACTTCCGTGACCCCACTTTATTCTTGCCAATTTGACACCAATATCACAAAAAATATATTTTTACGTATTTTTAAAGTCATCTGAGGTCATTGAGGGGGTCTTAAAGGGGTTAAATTCTAAAAATGCTCCGACTGACTTGAAATTTGATATGGATGTACTTTAGCCTGGACATCCTGAACAACATTTTATAAACACATTTTAAAAATCATTCGAAATCATTAAGGGGGTCAAAAGGGGTGAAAGGTTGATTTTTGAAATAAGTTGCTAAGAATGTCCTAAAGTACATCCATAACAAATTTCAAGTCAATCAGAGCATTTTGAGAATTTGACCTTTGATCTCTTTCGACCCCTAAATGACCTCGGATGATTTTAAAAATGCGTAAATATATATTTTTTGTGGTATTGGTGTAAAATTGTCAAGAATAAAGTGGGGTCACTAAATTGTACCATCCCCACCATTACCATGGTATTGTGCAGCGGCGTAGCTAGTTGCCCCGGGTGCCACCTCTAGGGGGGCGCCAAATCGCCACTACATGAAAAAAATTTGGACCAACAACAGGGGACATACTGCTGAAATTAGCCCATTTTTGCCTAAATTTTTTGCGTGCTCCGCGGGCCCTTAAGATTTCAGTACTTTTTAGCTTAAATAAGCAAATATTACTGAAAAAAAAGCTAAATTTTTTTGCACGCATTTAGCCAAAAAAGAGGAGTTTTTCAAAGCTGTTGGAATTTTTGGGGGGCGTACCTTTTCAAGTTGCCCCCCCCCCCCCCCGGGGGGGGGGGCACCAGTTTCACTTCTTGCCCCGGGCGGCAGACGCCCTCGCTACGTCGCTGGTATTGTTTTCTAGATACATAACCAAATTTCTTAACTTTATATATCAACCTAATGTATCTTATTGATCATTCAAATTTCGATTCGATTTGCGACTTTCCTCTCATTTTGCCAGAGCAGCCAACATTTTATTCTGGGATTTTTTTACAAACACATGGTTTCACATTACGTTCTCAAGTTAAATACATTCATATGATATCTATAAATTCAACTTTCAGTACATTCCTCTAGAACAAGTGTCAAACAAAAACAAACTTACAGCAAAAGGTACCTTCGGTCAGAGCTACATGTGCCTCGCTAACAAACTCTTAACAAGATAGTTCGCGAACCAGTAGTCTCGCCTGCGTATCGACCGCCTACTTAATCATTCAGTTGTGGGGTGGAGTATAGGATAGGGTAGGAGTGACGTTGGGTCAAGTACTCTCTATGGTCTAAGTTTAATCCATGTGGGGTCAGGTGTTCATGAGTTATGACCTTGACCTCAAAATGACCTGGGATGACCTCATGTCAACTTTTTGAACAATTTTGGAAATTTGACCTTAGATGACCTTGGGTCAAGTACTTTCTATTGTCCAAGTGTAATCCCTGTGGGGTCAGGGGTTAATGAGTTATGTGCTTGACCTCAAAATGACCTCGGATGACCTCAGGTCAACTTTTTGAACAATTTGACCTCAAATGACCTTTTGACCTTGACCTTAGGTCAAGTACTTTCTATGGTCTAAGTTTAATCCAAGTGGGGTCAGGGGTTAATGAGTAATATGCTTGACCTCAAAATGACCTCAGATGACCTCAGGTCAACTTTTTGAACAATTTTAAAAATTTGACCTCAAATGACCTTTTGACCTTGAATGACCTTCACCGCACCCCCAAAAAGGCGCGTCGCGTGTGCTAATCCCGAACCCCTTCATGTCACCAAGTTTCATTACCATAGCCCTTACGGTGTAGGAGATATACTTAAAATTAAAAATTATGCAAATTAGGTACTTTATATGCATAGTTTGTGTTCAAATTGTACGCAGCGCCAGTTCAGTTTCAACCCTTCCCACTCACCAAATATCATCTATAGGGCATACGGTTTCCGAGATTTGCTCAGGACAAGAAATGCGGACGACGGACGGCGGACAGTTTTAAGGAATGGCATGTCTCTTACTGAAAAAATTTCAGGCGAGACAAAAACTAAGGCCAAAACAAATAAAAAGGTTTGTCTCAGAAACCTGCGCGCATTGCTATGTGAAAATGAATTTAGTGCTTAGAGCTACGCATTGGTCTTTTTTCTCTCTTTTTTATTTTTTCATCGAGAGTAATGTGGCTATCGACGGCGTCCAGGGTTGTTGTAAATTGCTGTTGAAATTTTACCATGAGTTTTACGTTTTATTTAAACTGTCAAGACTTCCCATAGTTAAAACGGGCGGGATCGTACTAAGAAACTGGGTACTTCACACACGTAAGTTGGACGATCAAAATTTAAGAGCAAAAAAAAAAGAAGAAAAGTCACATACTGCATAGCTGATTTCCTAAAAAAATTAAAATTGCATACCTTATAGCTTTTTTTGCAAACGGTTTCTGAGACAAACCTTTATTTTTTTTTTCTTGGCCTAATCAATATTGCACAGTGGCGTCGCCAGGTTTTCGAAACTGGGGGGGCCACAACATGAAGATGAACCGACAGAATTGTATTGAGTGCTGTATCGCCGCCCGGCCTGCGGGCGGTCGGCTCAACTTTACCGACGGGCGCTGTTTTTAACCGACAAAATAGTCATTAATGGGGGGGGGCCACGGCCCCCCCTCTAGCTACGCCACTGATATTGCACCTTTTGCATTTGTTCCATCATTATTTCACTCAGGAACCTAAATGATGGCTTTAATTTATTACCATCTCTTCAAATATTGATTATTGTTAATTAGACACTTGAAGCTCCGACTTAATGGGACTGGCCTAGATTCTTCCCACTAATTTTTTACCTACATATATTTTACATGAATCAGTAGAACATGTTTATAGTAATATACCGGTAACCTACTTGTAGATTTCCATGATTTTGAGGAATATTGGAGAAAATTGCAATTCTTCACCTGCTTTAATTTTTTTCGCCGGCGAGAAAAAAGATGTGAAAACAGTGTTTCTAGTTTCAAAATTTAAAAAGATTTTGTTTCTACAAATGTAATGGGTAAACAAATTCTTTTTGATGAAATTGTTTCTTTTTTAATATGTACTAAATTATCTCGAAGAGCTTTGTTTGATTTTTTATCTGGTAAATCAAGATCTGAGGTACAAATTTAGGATTCAGAAAACACAAGATAGTCACACCACCATCAAAGAATGATATATTGCAAATTAGTTATCTCTTAATTTGAGTCATTTTTGTTTAAATTTTTGTACTTTTTTTGGATATCACTACACTTTTAAGCTTTATTTAGAGCATTTCCATAAGTTTTTAATTCTAAGTGGAATCTAGGCTAGTCCCTTTAAGGTATCTTTTGCTGTAAGTGTCACATATGTGCACTAAATTTGCACCAATTTGAGCTGCATCAAAAAGGTCCGCCTCCACATCACCACTATCACTGTAATAGCGAACTTTGGGGTCTCAGTATACAGATCTGTGAAAACAGATTAATCTATATTTTAACAAATCTAAAAGGTTCATCTGGGGTTAATAATTTGGTAAAATAGTCCATTTTGACAGCTGCTGCATATGGCCTTCACTGGGTTTGTCAAAATGAACTATTTTTTCATGTTCTAACAACACTGAGGTTTGTAACAAATAGTTAAGGGGCATTGGACAAAAGGAGTTTTCATTAGATCTCCTGAAAAGGCCAATTTTCGA
>JXSR01S023169.1:28238-39425 GCA_000969725.1 Ophiothrix spiculata
AAACAATAAAGATATTTGGACTTAAACATCCAGCTATTCCATGATACGTATTCTGCAGATGTTGCAGATTCTGCATTTTGTTTCTGATAAGTGAGGGTCTCTATGGCCCTTACGAAACAGATCTGTCAAACATGGAATAGCTCCGAGGATGTTTTAAGTCCAAATAACTTAGTATTAACACAGAATTCTTTTGTTTCATTTGAACTACCAATTTCATAAAAATACATTTCATACTGATAGTGCTGAACATCATGCTTTGCCACACTTGTTTATTATACGAAGGTATTTCTATCATACTTATAACAAGAGGAATCTGATTATTTACACCAGGAAGATTAGTCAATACATAAAGAATATACATGTACTTTTTGCGTAGAGTATGGATTCAAAGCTTCTCTCCGATAAGAAACGCTGATGTGTTTTTTTTTCTTGTTATTTAGATATGAATGTTTTTGACAATCACATTTAATATTTCTTGCAATTGCGGGTAATTATAGTCCAAGTGACAGAATAGTAAAAGTTTAAAATTCAGCATATTCAAACATATATATTGACATGGCATTAAAAATACAAACTGTATACAAATTTTTCCTATATTTACAGTAGAAAATGAACATAAGATATTATAAAGAGCTGCATTTTGGACATAAAAATAAAGGAATTGAGAGTATTTCGAAAGTAAGTTTTTGCAGATTCTTGTAAGACCTTTCTCATTTGCACTTCATCCTGACACAATTTTTAAAAAATGATGAAAAGTGCCTCTCGTTGGTTAAAATCCCCCAAATGGAAATGTTCAAGCCAAATATATGGCCATCGTATGATCATAAAACATAATATGGTAGTTTCTTATTACGCATGCCCAGGCGTTACAATTTGGTATTTACAAACTATGTATAGCCTAATGAAGATTTGAAACAGATATTTCATAAATATTTCAAAATTCTTCAGATATAGGTCTCTGAAGTTGAAAGACTTTACTTCCAAAACTACGTCCATTTTTAGCAATAAAACAATGGCTTATTAGTAAGAAAATATTTGATCAACTATTTAGATTAAAATTGATTCATCAAGACATACTCGTACAGAGTTCAGAAAATACATATCAGTGTTTTAAAATTCCAAAGTGTAAATTGGACGTTTGTAATTTCTGAAATCAACTCTTCATTTAAGATAATCAAGACCTTGAAATAATTTCTTAAATATCCTTTAGCAAAGTGTTATTTACTCATACTAGAATCGATTCATTATCTTCCTCATCTGAATCTGAATCCTCACTCCATGCCTCATCATCTGAGGATTCATTATCTTCCTCATCTGAATCTGAATCCTCACTCCATGCCTCATCATCTGACTCAGAAAGGTCACTTTCTTCATCTGCTTCCTCCACGTGATCGGATTCATTGGCATCCTCTACTCCTTCATTGTCACATCTGAACAGAGTTTCTGGTATTGCTGGCCCTTCATACCACTTCGGTGCTAACAATGCATCATTTGCATTCACATGCCAACCATAATCCAAGGGAGACAGACTGGCTCCTGGACAGCTAGTCACTGCACGTCTCCAGAGAATGGTAACATATTGTGCCCTTAAGATCTTCATACGGAGGGTTTGGTGGCATGGTGGTAACATCGCACAGTCGACTCGTTTGATATTAGCTAGTGGATTTTCCTGAAAGTGAATATTTTCGAAGACAATTATTGCAAAAATCAATACAAGGATACAATCTAATTTACAATATTAAGTATTAGGCCTATTAAGTAAATATTTCAAAGCTGATTTGAATAAAATACATCTAGCATTTTTGTAACAAAAACAATGTTGTTTGAAATCCCTCAATTTAAAACATATTTACCTGGTCAAATTTGCCTGTCATTGCCATCAGTTTGTTGTGTCGAGCTTCATTGACATCTTTCGTTTTGGCTTGGGCATACATACAGCAGACAAACTCTGATGCGACAGCTAAATCCACATTTTGATCCACCTCACCCAGACTGACGAATAGATTGACAAACTGGCCAGTCTTGTCCTTCTCCAAGAGATCAAAGGGTCTTGCTTTGCCTTTCCTGAAAAAGCAATGTTCCAAGTTATATTTTTAATCATCATAGCCTTAATAATGTTTGTTTTATGAGAGACATAATATAAGAATACCCTAAAATAAATTAAATGTAGGCTTTCAATTTGCAAATGGAATTAGTAAACATATGTTCTATTTATTTATGCCAATCAATTAATGTTTTACAGAACACAATTAGGGATCGGATTAACTTTCAAACCTTTGAGGGGATAGTACAAATGTTACTGCATGAACATGCCACTAATTTTGGAGCCAAATCAGGCTAAAAATAGCTCATTTAGGAGAAAATGAGTTTTGGCAATACATTTGACTCGTAATTTGGGAGATTTGGTACACAAAAGGTTCCCTTTTCTTGAAAATTGACATTTGGATGGATAGCTTTTCAAAGGAGGCATGTTCATACCAAAACCGAACTTGAGTTCCCCAAAACTCCAGGGCTTAAAACCAAACAGAACAAACTAGATAAAATGGAAGTACAATTGTCTTACCTGTAAAAAGCTGAAGTAAAATCGCAACCAGTAAAGGCATGGTATCCAGGTAGTGCTCTGGAAAGTCCTAGTTGGCGTTCTTCAAGATTTTCAGTGATGTTAGTCACATTGATGTATCTTCTGCTGTTTCCCATTCCACAATCCATGATGACACTCTTGGTAGACCGTACTTCTCGACGTTGCTGTCCTAGTGCACCTACAAGAATCACAAGCACATCAGTGTCAGATGCCCTTACCATGATGTTCCTGCCTGTTATCTGGGCAATGTGAAAGGCAATAAGTGTGTCAGCCTCCTCGTGGTCACCTTGAAGTTGGTCTGGCATAGTAACATCAACATGGTCATTGCTAGGTATGTACTGGAAACACTCCCCACCATAAGATGCAAACAAGGTCTTATTCCGAAACATATTACAGTAATGATCTTTCTTCCACTCTCTCAGAAGAAACTTCCCAAGTTCGTTCTTGAAAATTCCATTGGTAAGAAGTTTCTGGCCCCGCTGTCTCATTGTCTGGTCTGGTCCTGTTATTACATATGCTGCATCAACTGCTCCTCTCAGCTTTCTTTCACTATCCTTTATTGAATTTTCAACATACTTATCTAAGCAGACATGAACTTCACCTGCATTCCCAGAACATACAGCGGATAGTATGGTTCGAGCAATTGACCCATATGTTGCTCCCATGTTTGTTTGTGAAAGAATTGAATGGACAAGAAGTCCACCATCGTAAACCTGTGCACAACTTCTCGTTGGCTCTGTGATGTTTTCTGTTTGGAAGGATTCTAGATGCTTCAACAATGTTGCCTTACATGTTTTCACATGTGATCCGTCAGAATGCGCCAGAGAGAGAGGAAACGTTGTAATTGGAAATGACAGAATGTTACGCAGGTCAAGTGAAGACTTTCCAGAAACAACTATTATCATGCGAACAAACATGTCACGCTGGCTCTCTGCACTTGCTTTGGCCTTTTGTGAGGTTGGTAATTTGGTCTTCTTCCTTGCATTCTGTGCAGCAAAATTTTGTACTGTTTTTCGCTTGACAGTTTGAAGAAATCTACTTGGGTCGTCAATCCATTCTTGTTGGAATTTGTCTCGTTCATCTTGGCCCCTTTGCAACGTATTTAGTAAGTATGCTTCAGTTGCTTGTGTGGCTGCTTGACCAGTTGCTATGTTGATCAGAGATGTTGGAGCCTCTTCTGCAAAGGGATTACAGAATTCATCAATTTTCACACTCAGTGAATCCATATGCTGGTTGTCCTTCCTGATTCTTGAGGGTCGGCATTGTGTTGTTGCAGTTTCGCCCACTTCAAGCCCGGCAAATGATCGCAACTCGGTAACTGCCATAGCTCTCTGAGTTGTTGTTAGAGACCATCTGCGCATTGCATTTTCTGAATTCCTGAAGGCGACGATTCCTTTCATGCTAGAAGCTGAATCACGGTTGACAGTCTGCTCTAATGAAAGATCAACTGCCGATCTACTGTAATTCTTTCGAGTACGTCTGATGGAAAAGGCACCCTTCTCTAATATAGCTAGCAGGTCTACTCCTGCTGTCTGCAATTTCTGTAGGAAAAGTGTTCCCCATCTGGCATAGTTGGGTCGGTTTAAAGCAAAGTATACCGCCAGCATCATTGGAAACACTTTGATATAGCCCATCACATCATTTGTCTTCACACATCTCTGTATTTCTCGATGAAGTCGATTAATCAGGAAGATGTAGATAGCCCAATACTTCGCTGTTGGACCGCGGTTTCCATCAAGAACTGATTGAAAGTAATCCTCGTACATCTGTATATGATTGGCAACAACTGGATCCGTAAGGTATTCTTCAATTTGGGTTGAGTCTGAGGGAACTGATGAAATAATATCCTGAAAGGTACGATAATCATCTTCAGGTATTTGCGAGATGAAACTATCATACAGTTTCTGCTCCAATACAGTGGCTACCAGGTCGTGAATTCTCGTGCATCGGTTGTAAAATTTGCCTTTGAGAAATCCCATCATCGATCCTTCCGCTAAAACATTGGCCTCTGTTAGAATAAACTCTAAACCGCTGTCATTGATGAAGGATCCAATCGCGCCATAAAATGCCAGTTCAATATGAAAATTACCCAACATTATCAAGAGCTTGTCAAACAAAGGTTTTTCAATAGCTTGTATTGAATAGGCTTTTAATGCTATAGCCAAATCGTAGGTAACAACTGCATGTTCTTGTCCTGTTTCTGTTGCAACGCTCATGGTCCGAATCATGGTTTCCCTGACAACGTCATTGTTTGTAGGTGATTTGGATATGGGGTCCATGTAGCAAATTCTTTGAAGTGGTAGGGAATCTTTGATAAAGTTACTCATGAATCCAGAATGCATTGGTGTGTTTCCCTCTCTAAACTTCCAAAACCAATACATGTCCATCACTTTCAGCTGTATCTTCAGCCCATTCTCTTCCTCATTTCTTGTTTGTGATGCTAATGTACTGGTTGTATCATTATCAGTTGATTCTGCTACAGAAGTATGAGAGTTAAATTTGGCTTTGCTAATGGGTTTTCTAAATGGTGGTATCTCTCTATCGCTTCCCACAAATTTTCGTCGATTTCGATCATCTCTGAATTCCAATGAATTATCCCTGTATAATTCATCGCCCTGCATCACATTCTGATAGGTATGGCCAACTGTAACATGCAAAGTTTGCTTGCCATCGAGAGTCTCCACATTTGCATCGTTGTTGTCCCACACACAGGCTGTTGCTCGATTAGCATCAAGATGAATACCGTCGGGGGCATCATGCGTGTCACTTTCTACTGAGTAGGCGAATTCAGTCTCCAGACCTTTGGTGTCATCATAGCTTATACTGTGGCCCGTCTTATTTAAAATCTGCATGGCTATTTTTGAACCTGTGAGAGAGGCAAATCCAAGTCCCATGGCCGTGTGCTTCCATGGTTTTACAGAACCACGACTTACATTGAAGATAGCGTCTGATGCCATCGCTGTCACCTTTCGGTCTATTATTTCAGCTTGACTGCCACTAGTAGTTGACCTAACACCACCAAGTAGAGTCCTGAAGAACATATCTAACTGAGCAGGTATTGTTGGGGCACATTCCTTCAAATTTTGCACAGTCGTAGGCTTTGGTGTTTTTGTTCTTGGAAGCTTCATGATTTGAGATCTTAGATGCAGTGCTGCCCATTTTATCTTCCTGTCCTCTTCACTTTGTTCAGCATCTTCAAGAAGCTGAGATCTGGCATCTTGCTCCTGCATAGACGAACTGTAAAGGAAGTTACCTTTTCGTTGATCTGCTAATTTGATTACGACTTCTTCCTTTAAATGATCTTTTAGCTTTCGGGTTAGGCTGGGTAGTTGATACAATTCGATGTCTGCTGCATCTCCCCCTAGTGTTATATATCTCTCTTTATATATATCGAGAAGATTCTTAATCAACACAGCTCGCTGCTGACAGATCACATCATTCTTGATATATGCAAGAGTATATTCAAATGCCTTTTTGTGGAAATAAGTTGTGCTGCTCTCTGCGGCCATTGGAGTCTCACTTGTTTCTTTCATGAAGCTGACCCGGCATGATTTGTGATATTCAGCCTCTTTTGCTATGAGGTCCACACCACTCTGAAGAAAGGTCTTGATACGGTCATTTGATGAAGACTTTGCCCGTTGGTAAAGAGATTGGCAGCCACCAGTTGTTGCCATTGGTGTAAGGGACTCTTCCTTCCTGCCTCTCTTTTTCCGTTGTTTGCCACAGAAAATACAAGTCCCTTTCAGCAGACCCTGCTGGTCGGATTTTGGAAGATCACTGCGACGTCTGGTCTTTGTGCAGATCTTTTTTGGGATGGGCTCATCATCAAGTGCTCTTGATGCTCTTGAACGTTTGACTGCAGTGTATGCTTTGTAACAGGATGGATGATGAATCAAAAGATCTCCATCATCAGTATTTGCCAGAATTTTCTGAGTTGCATTTGAGTACTTATCAGAGCCAAAATTTTTACGCAAGGCAGCAGCATTCTTTGCTTTTTTCCATTTTTCAGAGCCAAAGTTTCGCAGTTTTTCATCTTCGTCTGTGGGTTTGTCGCAGATATAGCAGTGTTGTGGGCTATCATCACGGACGTTTCCCTGAAAATGTAAAGGATTAAGGAATATTAAATATAGGCCTATTAATGGGGCAATCTGCACGGGAGTGCAAATCCGGATGAATGCGCATCTCCGTAAGTCACTTTGCAGAAGCAGACATCAGAACCAGATCTGCTGTACAGCACTCTGCGTACATGCGTACGTGTTAAGCGGTCTAAGGAGATGCGGATCTCTGAGATGCGCATGCATCTGGATCTACGCTCCGTGTAGATTGCCCCACTGTTATCATGGATGAAAAAGCAATTACTTGTAACTTCTGCACATGGTACATGCAGATTTTGAATATCACAATCTGGTTGATGGTCGTCATTAAGTCAAGCTGATCATATTTTTTTTTCTTATATACACATACAGAGAATTTCATTTATTTTGTAGCAAAGAAAGTTTCTTTCTTTCAAACCTGCCTCCATTTCTTTTCAAATTTGACGACTGGTTGACTATGCTGTTTGGTATTTTGTTACATTTATTTATTTTTTGTTTAGATTTTTTTTATACAATTTCTTTGTACCCTGGTATATTTAATTTGTTTTAAATATTTAAAAACATAAGTTTAATTTATAAAGTTATTGCTATAGTAAATATCTCAGCTTTGTATTACCGAAAGTTTGAAGGCAATTGAACACTGTTTCCAGGAGCTATAATAGTCATTAGATGGGTGATCGATTACAGTTTAAAACAAATATACACAAACACTATAACATTTATCTACTGATGCTACTTTCTGTCACATGATGTCTAAAAAGGGTGGTTATCACTACCTACCTTATGACAACCATAAAGTGGTTTTATACGACTTATCCACCCCTATCTTTGGGAGTACCCTTTAAAATTTTTTAATCAGAATGATCGCAATGGATTAATTTATAGTTGTTAAAATGCCCAGGATTAGTTGATAGTTGTATTTTTATGCAGCAGAAACAGCAAATCCATAGGTATGGTTAAATCTACGCACTGCTAAAACATACACCATCTTTTTAAGAACTTGTAAGTTCTAAACGTAAAATGCCATTGCCATGGAATGAAATTCTTAGAAAAGTTAGAAGTACACGAAAATTGAATATATAAATATTTTTAACAAATTTTATTCTTATCATTATGAACAAAATTCTGAAAAAAATAACATAACTGGGGACAAAGAATTATATTACATCTAGTATTAAAATTCACCTACATCTTGATTGGAAGGATCAGGAGCAGCTATTTCTTCTGAAACCACAACGTTTTCCTCAGATGTCACTTGCAGTGGTTCTCGAACCTCTGTATCACTACATGCCTCATGAGGTTCTGTATCTTGCCATTCCCCGCTGGGTTGCTCATCAGATGGTTCTTGTTCCATTG
Organism: Ophiothrix spiculata; assembly: GCA_000969725.1. Taxonomy (NCBI): domain Eukaryota; kingdom Metazoa; phylum Echinodermata; class Ophiuroidea; order Amphilepidida; family Ophiotrichidae; genus Ophiothrix; species Ophiothrix spiculata. Next base: position 36,270 of record JXSR01S023169.1, read on the forward strand.
CAAATACACAATGCTTTACGTTTTAGGTTTTATACGCCTATCTGGGATTTTGTAACAAAAATAAACGTAATTGACACTAAATATAAATTGCATATGCATGGATATAGTACTCCAAAATACTTAAGTCACATCACATGAACTTTTCCGAGAAAATTTCAGTTACCAAGTTCTTCAAATAAACCAAGGTACAGGCATAAACACTGTCCAGTAATTTTTAAATTAATATGCGATTTCCTTGAAAAGCATCTTTCAAGTAGTTAAAAACTATACCAAATAGGGTTACAATAAATGGTTTCATTTAAAATTAAACAAAAGAAAAACCTTTGTCAACAGTGTTGGATGCGACCTACGAAATATCTCATATACTCAAGATATAAAAAAACTGTGTCTTCATTTCATCTTTTTGAAAATCACAATTGTCTAATATTATGATTTAATAAAGATATAAAGGCATTCAAAATAGCAACCATTTAATGTTTGTTTTTTCCATTTGAAGGGGGAAAATGATAATGGAATATGAAACTGTAAAAAAAATGGCTGCCATACAATTTGACTATCATTTTACTTTGTTATATGCTATGCCAATACACTGTCAAATTTTTTGGTCTAATACGTGTATTAATAGTTAGGTTTTGATGATTTAGTTGCTTCACAGGCCTGTTTTATAGCTAATGAATAGGCCGTACAAATTTTCAAATTAAACAAAAAAATTAAATATCAGTCATATCAAGCAATGCTTATCTTATTTATTTGATACCAAATTATTTGATTCATAAAGATATCGTTGATTTCATGATTTGCAATAATCTGAACACTTAAACACATGTTCCAACTTAAATATAACTTAATGTAATAATCAGCGAAATGAACTTGAATATTACAGACTTTAACTGAGAAAATCAACCTATAAAAAGTTAGCATCATCATAAATGAGATTGTATGAATAATAAATGAATACAAGAAATCTTAAAAAGAAAATGTTTATCTTACCTGTGTTTTGCATCATGAGGAACAGCAAAAATAGTCAACAAACAAATTATTACTCGATACCCGATCCTGTGAATCCTTATGATAGAAACAGTAACTTCTCATTCATGTATCTGAGATGCTATGAGGATTTTGATGATTTTACTCCATATTTAAACATTATCAAGTTTAACCATCTGTTTATTTTAACAAGAAAATGACATCATCATTTTAAATTTTATTTCTAAATATAGGTTAGAAAACAATGATTTAACCTTTGGGGATGCCCATTGGTCATTAGTCCTTGGGACTATAAAATCTTAATCTGGTTTAAAATCCTAATCTGGTTATTAGTAATTGACAGGTCATACTTGACTGGTGGACCACTCATAAGAAATACATAAGATTTCATGCAGTTCATAGCAAATTCCAAGTTGTTTTGAAGGGTATTGGTGGAATGACATCAGTCATTTCCAAGTTTTTTTAGAATTGATGAAATCCATTTGTTTTTAAGGGTTTTTGAAGGGTATTAGAATTAATGACATCACACATTTCCAAGTTATTTAAAGGGTACGAGGACTTCAAAGAAATTGGTGTTATTTCACTATGATGAAAGATTATTCTAATCTCTGCATGTTTTAGGCCTTAAACAATTATTAAACCTACAATTTTATTCTCACATAAATCTCACAATCATAAATAGTATTAAAAAAGTTACATTTTAAAAATGAAATTGATACTAAATGACCCTTACATGCATTCCTCTTGCCCTTTCATGGTCTTGGAGGCTAAATTGATGGCATATACCTCTTGTCATCTCATCTTCTTGAGCTCTTTCAGACTGACCTGTTCAGCTTTCCCTTAAATAGTTTCCTAATTTGTCAATTTGTGGGGTATTTAGTGACACAACCCACCACTAAACATATCTGGCAGTGGACATTGATGATACAAGGGGCTATGCCTAACATTTTCCAAGTTGGTTTCATTTGGTTAGTTTTTCCAACCAGTGTCGGCCTGGCTGTGGGATGGGGTATTAAGAGGGTCTGGCAGACACAACCCACCACTAAAAATGTCTGGCAGTGGTCATTGTTGATACGAGGGACTATGCCCAACATTTTACAGGTGGTTTCATTTGGTTACCTTTCCAGCCAGTCTCAGCATGGCTGTGGGGTGGGGGTATTTAGGGAGGGTCTGGCGGACACACCCCACCACTTAAAATGTCTGGCAGTGGTCATTGTTAGTACAAGGGACTATGCTCAACATTTTCCAGGTGGTTTCATTTGGTTACTTTTCCAGCCAGTCTAGCATGGCTGTGGGGTGGGGGTATTTAGGGGGGTCTGGCAGACACACCCCACCACTTAAAATGTCTGGCAGTGGTCAATATTGATACAAGGGACTATGCCCAACATTTTCCAGGTGGTTTCATTTGGTTACCTTTCCAGCCAGTCTAGCATGGCTGTGGGGGTGGAAGAATTCAAGTCTGGCGACCCCACCCCACCACTTATACAGTCTGGCAGTATCCATTCAGTATACCTGGGACTATTCCTGACATATTTCAGAATGTTTTATCTGGTTACCCTTCCAGCCCATCTAGCCTAGCTGAGAGGTCTACTTCTCATGGCCCCACTGACCACACCCACCACTTTCAACCTGCCAGACTCACAGTTCCAGGTTTGGGGGACCATAAGGTTTATTGCCATACATGTCAAAATTGGTAACCTTTCCAGCCAGGCTACCACCTCCTGGCACCTGCTCTATGTTCAGATCAGAGAAATCAAATTGTATATATTGATTGTTGACGTGGTTACCGTTTGTAAACATATCATCAAACATCATTTTTGCGTGACTAACAACTTCGGGAAGTGTTTAAAATAGGTAAATTTATTATAAATATCCTTTGTCATGTTTGTGGAGTGTCGCAGTTCGTATCTGATAAATGTGATCATTTTTGGGGAAATTGGGTATGTGCAATTATGCGACAGGTTTGATTACAGAGCTTGCTTCTGCTGTGGTATACCATAGCCAGATATTTCGGGTAAGGTGTACCCCATCCGGCCCGCGTAAAGCTTAATTTAATTCTTATGTACTTACCGGGCTTAGTATGACATCGTTTTGGAAATTCTTCGGTTTATTCATCTCAATTTCACTCTCGATACCGTCAGTTTTCTCCATTGTCCCCTCTGTTATCAA
>JXSR01S023169.1:85418-95555 GCA_000969725.1 Ophiothrix spiculata
TAAGGTTATTATAGAAATACATTTTTATATTTTATTCACTTATGGCACTTACAGTTGTATTGTAGTCGCAGATGTTGTAATCAGTACATGAAAAACCCGACGGTTGGAAGACCTTTGGTGGATTTTCAAGACATACACCGTATCCATTGAAAACTGAGAAAATAAAAATATTTGATCATTTAAACGTTTTAAGTTCACAAACTGCAAAACTTTGTTCTGAATACATTTATCTGTATATAAAACTACTAGGCCTATTCATTTCCCTAATTTTGCTTTGGCAAAGACAAATCTCTGATTTTCGGGTGAACAGACATTCCATGTATACACTCTTAAAATTATCTTACTCTTGTTGAGTAAAAACTTACTCAACGGTCACAGCTCATTTTGTTGAGTAAAATCTTACTCAACGTTGGATAAACTTTACTCAACATTGGGTAAACTTTGCTCAACGTTGAGTAAGATGTGCTCAACATTGAGTAATATTGCCTTAACCGAGTAAGATTTTACTCAATGTTGAGCTGTGACCTTTTTACTCAACAAAGAGTAAAATAATTTTTAGAGTGTATCAAATCGTTTTATTTCAGGACAGAGATAACGTGATAAGTGATAAAAACCACAATTCTTCTATCACAGATGGTTCCCCTGTTAAACCCGCGGATTTCTCCGGCAAAATGATACAATCTTTTACTCCCTACCGAAGATATTTAGTGTATATGAAGTATTAATGTCTTACTTTCTCCCTGTGGACTGTCCCAAGTGACCGTTACATCTAAACTCCTGTCATGTCCGTTGGTAGTATTTCGTTGTCTCGTTGTAAACCCGAATGTAGAAGTGCTTAAGTTGACTGTCGCTGTACAAGAGAATAAATAATTAACTAGCACAGAATCAAGTAGACAATCCGTTGAGGTCTACATGAACTGCCCGGGAGCAGTCAAGTAAAATGTTGTAGGCAGAGCATGACAACAGTTTTTCAAAACACCCCTAAAGGGTGACTTCTTCTGAAGCCACAATATACCCTGTTTCACACCTTCAATGGTGATTTTACTGATACCGTTTTCACAATAGGGCTTAATTCTTGGAAATTGATGTTTTTGATACCCTTAACAGTGTCACCTGATTTACCCACTAATCCTTAAAATCAACCACATTTCCACGAAAGAAAGGCTTTTTTTTTTCTTTTTTGACTACTGACCCCCCTTAAATCAAGTTTCCATGGTGCTATTGGCAATATGGAGGTTCATTTTATAGCCCAATTAGTATACTTCAATTTGCTTTTTATCCCATCTCTCTAGGGTAAATCATTTTTGAGAAACCTTGCGCGCAGCGATGACATATCGTCGAAATTCACTTTTGAGATATCGGCAATTTAGTCTAGAAACACTGTTTTTTAGGTTGTTGTATATTTTAGAAACACTGTTTTGCTCTTATTATATATCAAACAACATCAAAATACATAAGAAATAAAACAAAAAATTTCGCTCGCAAAGTTACATTCTCGACCATAACTTTTGAACGGAAGCTCCGATTGTTGTAAAGAAAAAAATTGTAATTTTGTCCTTAATTTCAATTTGCATTTTTTATTTTTAGTCCTTCCAAACCTATATTTCCCCTTAATTTGTTATACAGGAATACCGTTATTCAGAGAAGATAATCGAACCCTCATCTAGTCATTTTTGCTAGTAAACCATCAAAAATGAAGTTAAAATACATACTTTTTGAATCAATCTTAATGTAACATAACAAAACCATTTTTTCTCATTTAGACAAAACATCAAAATGACCAACTGTAGAATTCAAAACAGATCTTATGAGAATTTAATATGTCATCACGATTATTAGATTTCCCCAATGTGCAGTCCGTATCTATACAGCATACAGTACTAATACTTAATTTCATTTATTTTCCAAATAATTTTCAAGAATCAGATACTACATGCAGTATAATTTATGATTCCTTGCGTTTTTAATGGGATTGTGGAAACTATCCTACCAAGCCCAGCTTACTTTCATCATAGACGCTTTATTTCTACAGAATTTGGTTCTTAAGTTATACTCTGGATGTATCTAGAATGAAATAACAATTTTAATATGTACTGACAATAAAGAAAACGCCAGGTTGTTCTTACGGAAATGACAGCAAAAGTGGAGTTGATCTGGAAATGGAGAAAGCCAGTTGCAAAATGGAATTTTAGTAACAGGTGCGTCAAGGCCAGATACGGTAGTCGGAATAGTCGACGGAATCTTCGTTGTCGGCAGACTAGCCTCTGGTGACGAAGCCGTCGTTTGAAGAGCATCTATTTATGATACAAACAAAAGTATGAGATTGTTACTAATTTCATTAACTTTTATGATCACAATAATAAGTTTGAAGGAACTGTCTATCGTCAAAAATTATGAAGATTGGGGGTTTTGCAAATAGTATGGAAATGTATGTCTTTTCATATCTGATACAAGGCACGTCTTAACTTTTCAAAACTCGGACATCTTTCTAGAGTCTATGGACCAATAAACACCAATGAATTAAATATTCTGCGAGTATATCCCGTCAAGTTGGTGACTTCACTTTATAAAGGCGATCCGTCCAAAGAAGTCATTGGTGATTTCACCAAATTTATGATGTAACCAAGTCAAAGACGTTGAAGTTGCCAGGATTTCAATTGCTAATACTAGAAGTTTGAAACGAATGCCAGAAAACACAATTTGCCTATACGTGAAATAAAGTATATTTCATACTTTGCCTGTTTTTTATCCTTCTTGATTTTATTATGGCCTAATTGATTAATCATTTGAAGGTGCAAATTGAATTGAAACGCTTGGCTATTCAATTCAGTCTTTGTTATTTGGCATTGGGTTAATTTGAGTTTTATGATCCAGATCTGTCCAGCAGAGAGCTGCCTAATATGTTCTGTTTCGCAGCGATCAGTTTTCGATATCTCTGCAACTTGATGATAATAATCATTTGAGATTTGACAATTACAGTATTCTGCCACAGCCTTATATGCATTGCTTTGGTGCTCCAAATACAATTTGAATATAATTAGTGTTAAAGACATTTTAAATTTCAACTGTGCCAATTTCTCTCTGGTTAAATGCCAGTATTGCAACACATTTTTGCAGAGGTGTCTCTTTCCTTTGTCTCCTTTTTCTAAGATAATTGGAAATTAAGATTTATTGTACTATTAAAATAGTGCAATAAATAGTAGATGTTTTGAAAGTCATTAAATGTGAATATAATTAATGTAATTGATTAGTGCCAACTATTTTTTTTTTTTTTTTTGGGGGGGGGGGGTTAAATGATTGCAACAAATATTTTTCGATGATTGTCGGTCTCCTACTGCAGGATGTACATCTGTCCAGCAGATCTGTTCTGCCTAATCTGTTCTGTTTCGCAGCAATCAAATTCAATATGTACAAATTTGGTGCTGATATATGAAATAACTCTGGAAATTTTCATAATTAAATTTTAACCACTGTGGAATTCTGATTTATCCAGCCGATTGAAGCTTAATATGTTCTGCTTCGCTATTCCAAATTTTATTTGAATTTAGTTTATGTGAATGAAATGTTAAGTTTCAACAGTACCAACATTTGTCTGGGTAATTACAGCCGTTCTTGCAGAGGTTTTTCCTTTTGTTTCTTATTACTAAATTACTTGATAATAATTTTGATTTACTGATGTGAACAAAATTAGGCAAGAATATTAAATGATAGAGATGCACCAAAGTTTCAACTCCCACTGTAAGGATAGAAGCCTGTCGGACAGATAGCTGCCTAATTTGTTCTGTTTCGCAGCGCTCATATTTCAAGATATATTGATTGGTGCTAATAGAATTATTCTGCAAATGTATGATAATAAATAATCGTAAAACATAACCACTGTAGGATTCTGTTCGGTCCAGCAGAGAGCTACTTAATGTGTTCTGCTTTGCAGTGCCAAATATGACATAAATCTAATAAATGTAAATGAATTATCATTTGAACTCATAGCTTATGTAACAATTTTGAGAATTAAATGCCATCTATGTTGAGCATTTAGCTAACACCTTCAGCAAACCTTTTGTCTCTCATGTTTTTTATACCATGTAGGCTAGTAAAATATAAATACTATAAGTAGACAAATATACCAAAGAGATAAGCAGCAACACATCAGTGTTTTGTTACGCAGTCATCCAGATCTGGTTCCCTTTTATGATGATAATTATCAATCCAAGCAGCGATACCACGGATCTGTGTGATAGACATTCATATGGCATGGTTGTAATGAGGGGAGCGTGGCCGAGCGGTTAGAGCACGGGTCTCGTAATACAGAAATTGTGGGTTCGAGCCCCGGGCCGGGCGGTTTTCGTCTCCTTGTTTCCTTGGGCAAGAAACTTTACTCTACTTGCTCCGTGGTCGGACAGTCACGTAAAGCCGTGGGTCTCCTGTGCGAATGCTCCTTCATGGGGCGCTGCATACAGTGTATACCTGGTGAGTCTATGGCTGCACCGTGAGCCACATACGGCAGCTATCAATTAAAAGTTCTTATAGTTAACTCGAATGTGTGCGGTGTCGTGTGCGGTGTCGAGTGATTTTGTGCATTAATTCATCATTAAACCACCACAAGTCCATATTTGCAAGCTGTTCAGTTCAAAAATTCAAACATTTAACTAAGTCATAAATACATTAATTTTCGCCAATTATTAGCCAATTTGTCAAAATTCTATCACTTTTTACAGAAAGTTTACAGAAAAATTATATCTTTGCCAAAAAATAGTCCTTATTGTATTTCAATTCATTTTAAATCAGTAAAAAGAGAATGTAAATTGAGATATTCAGTGCATGCTGTTCTTATTCAAGAATGCACTGAGTACACTTTAATGTAAATCTTTCACACCACAAAGGTACAAATATGGGCACAAAAATGGGTTTGTATACAGGTATTCTTTGATTCCTAAATGACTATGATCTATGGTACTGAACTCCGTTCAGATCTTTTGAAGATTCACATGCACATGTTATCGATAACAATTTGACAAAGCGCGCCTCACTAAGACCTCAAGGTTGATAACAAACTGAGGTTGAATAATAATTAATTCTTGTTGACTAGACAGGGGAAATACCTAGATTTTTCTAGAATTTGACTAGTTGTTGTATATGTTTGTCTGATATTATCCTGAAAATATCATTACTTTTGCAATTTGTTTGACTAATGGCCATATTTTTCATTAATTTTCTTAGCCTACATGAGTCTGGTGAACAATACATCCGACATGGTTGGTCAAGTATATTGCTCATATTTTCTCATAACCCGTATGAAATTTCACGGCTGAACTATGTTCTGTTTTGGCGACGTATATTGAAATGTATCTAATTATGGTAACCATAATTATTCTACACGGCAATGAAGCTCTGAAATAAAAATAAAATAAAAAAAAACCGCCCACAAAATCAAAACCATTCACAAGGGTTGCTCTGCATAGAAAGCTCGACCACTGAATCAGCCATGGATCAATAATTTATGGAGCTGGTTGAATACAGTAATACTTATTGAGCTCTCTGTGCAGTTTTACTTTAAACTGTTTTTGCGATTTTTAGATATTTTGATGAACGATTTATTCAATTTTATATGCTATATGTTTTGCTGCTATTTCAAAGTCATGTTTTAAAAAAAGTCCGATCAAAATTGATTGATAGTAACCGGAGATAACCTCTCCAAAGTTCGGAGTTTTGGTTTGAATAATTAATATTTTTTAGATTTATTAATTAACCTTGCTCTGTGTTTAATCCACATATTTTGTTTTGGAATTTTTAAAGTTCAATGTTTTTATCAACATATCAGAACCACAAAATTGAAGTCAAAATTGCCCTTTTCATGTTTAATCGGTCATTAATGTTTAGGTGTCCGTCAGAAATTTTGTAAAAAAGAAATAGGAGTTTCCTGATCCCTTTAAACGAAGAAAATCTCACATTATTCAGATTCTTACATTTTGGATGTAAACAAATATTATATTAACTGATTCTTAAAAACATTTCTGCGAGATAAGTTTAAAATTTTCTGTATATGCCTATTTTTCTTCAAAAACTAGATGGAATTTTTGACGGAAAATATTCTTTTGAAAATAATCGTTTTAAAAGAAATTTAAAAAAAATACATGCTCTAGGTTAAATCCAGGAAAGATGTTTAACAATTTTTCAAGAAAAGACCTAGTTCAACCTATTTATCTAGACAAAATTGAAGTCATAATTTTCCCTGGGTTCGTTTTAATGTTTAAAATTGGCATATTTTGTAAAAAAATGTTCAAAAATTAGTGATTTGAAGACTCTGTTTTGAAAGTCTTTTTAGAGTTACATGAGTTGCAGAAAATACCATCCTTGTTAATATTATGATCACATTTACATCTGAAAATATAACCATGATAATATTGAACAACAAATTCTATTAATAAGAAGAAAACACGTTTTTTTGGAAATAAATGTCAATTATCTCTGAATAAAAATTGTATTAAAATTTCACCTGAGGGTTTTAAAACTGCATTATGAAATAACATGATTGAATCCACCAAAATTGTTGTAAGCACATGCAGGATAAATATCTATATTTTATGCAGAAGTTAAAATCATTCTAATTAAAATTACCCCAAATTGAGTTTTTTGAGGAAAATTGTTCGAAATTAAGATAAAACACGCTAAAAATGCAAGGCCAATATAATTAATTTCCTAATGCAACCTTTTCTGTTAATAGTGTATTGACAAAGCACTTAAGTTCAAGTGTTCCCTTTGTCTGCGTGCAGAGCGTATGAAAGGAAGTAACAGTGGGAGGTTGACATTATCAATATAAACACTTGAGATTATTGGCCTGGGTGACACTAATTTATTAGTCTATATATCCAGTCGGCTAGAGTTTTTCTGCTGATTATCGATTTATGACTGATTCAGTGGTCAGGCATTTACGCCTGTGCATTTGACCGATGCAGTTAAAATTTGGAATTTAGACCGTTTGAGTGGTCCTCGTTTATATGACATTGACAAGTAAATTTTGGGGGGGAAATGGGACCAAACTCCTTTAAAGATAAAATAATGGCAACTTCAGCCATAAACCCTATCTTTAGCGTCTATGCTTCAACCTGGTTACTCTACTCCATTGGTGACTTCTTTGGACGGAGTGCCTAATTTTGATTTTAATGGAATCTTACATGTGCTAGTTCTATCACATAGAGATGGTCAATATATTCCCACACTACAGTTGAGCGAAACACCTTTTTCAGTCCAGTGTATTTTCGGCCAGAGTCCAAAAAATGTATGTATGTTTTAATATTTTCAAACTACATAGTAAAAATATGAAATCCTGCAAATTTCACGATTATTGGAGAATCAGAAGTAATTAAAAAGAATAATTGAAAATCGCATATCGTCATTTTTACCTAACATGAAATCACTTGGTCAACCAGATTTACGCCCGAGGACGGATATAATACATATTGGGAATTGTCACTCTGTCATTAAAAGTGAATGCAACTCATTTGCATTGACACAACATGACACATCTGCTGTTAGTGTTTAGTGCAGTTCAATTATCGAACTTCTTTTTTTACGCTGCTGTGGGTTTGGCAGTGATACGATACCATTCCCTGCTAGGCAAAAATCTTCCCCTATTTAAAAGCGTTGAGTTTTCATTTCGGTCAGATCTCGGGTTTATTTCTAAGTTTATTAGAGTGTAACATATTCAATGTTGTTAAATCGGATGCTATTTTAAAGATGACTTACTAGAGATTATAAATGTTTAAAAATAATTATTCAAATACCTTTAAATAATTGGAAAATAATTTTTTTCTGTCTAAAAAAGGGGAATAATATCAAATGTAGAGGATTCGCATATGACAATGGCCGTATTTTGAAGAGGAATGTCAACTTCAAATCATATAGATAAGTCACGCCCTAGAAATCCCAACGTTTTGTACCTTTCCGCACACGCAAGACTCATGATCGGCTAGATAGCAGTTATACCACGGGAAGATTACACGGCAATCGATTAACAGCGATACGCTCAGACCATGATGACTTGCAAAGACCCAATATACAAGTTAGGAAAATACTGAACATTTTTCGTACACATGGTGGAGTCTGATGGGGGTAATCGGACTGAATGGTGGGTTTTGATTTTGTGTTGTACCATAAAAAGGATTACCTTCAGGCTCAGACGATAATTGAATTGATTTATTAATAACGTGTCAACTATAAACAAAGTAATATATGAAGTATTTGTTATATTTGTAAAATGCATTTACTTTGATGATGAACATGGGTATATTTTTAATCCCTATTGCACAAATGGAACGGTCCTTGTGCATGAGCATATGACATTTTTATGGACTTAGTTTTTTTCAGGAAAAAAAGTGAAAAATGGCCCTATTTCAAAAACTATTTGCTTTTTTTCAATTTTTCTTTCAGAACAGTGTTCAGAGTGTAATTATCTTTATTTTAATGTATTATTTGTCACAAGGGGTTGTATATTTCTATTTAGCCATGTGTCGCCATCAATCACCAATACGTGTCAAATGTGACTTCTGCTGTTTTTGACCCCAAATTATCAAAATATCCTGAATAATTGATTTTTTTGTTTTTCATTGTTGAGGTAGAACACCGGCTCTACAAAACATATCAAGGAAAATAAAGGTGTTTCACATTTGTTTTGCCACTTAAAATTACCCTCGGAAATTCGATTTTTACCGTTGGCGTGTTGACCATCTCTATATCACATTGTCTCCTCAAAGCTATCAAATAAGATGTTATAAATACCTAGATTTCTGTGAACGATACATGACGTGAAAGGAAGTCATTTTCATTAATCACGACATCATGATCGGTCACGTTTTGCTTCATTAAAAGGAAATTGCAACCTATCCATTACTGGAGCAAATATCACTTCTTTCATTACTGTGACGGTATTATGGCGACTAAACAATATATACTCGTATGTGGGCTACGTGCTGTGTGGTTGAGTATCAATGTTTATAAATGAATGGTGTATCTGTCTAGTTTGATCAATAGTAACTAACCTTACTGTTTCTTATTCATTCCATTGTTTTTAGATATTTACTACCGAACTACTTTGTCGTTGCCAGTCATACAAAAATACAAAAAAGTCTTGGACGAGCAATGTATGATACATTCCGGGAAAACATCCAACGAATAATCAATCCGGGAAATCATATTATTATACAAGTATTGCGTTTTATATAAATTGTATTAACTATATAATTCTTAGTATCAACGATAGCAACGTTGATTTTTACTTCTCTTTTTTACGCATATTAAACAAAACCACCTAAATGCATATAGGTCGTGTATATTTGCCAACCAAGAGCCACCCACCTGAATCAACATTATTGTGTCTAGTTTAGCAATATATAGTGTGTCCCAAAATAAAGTTATCACAATTTTAACGTCTGATATTTCAAAAACTAAATAACCCCAGACAAAGTTATTTGTTGATGTGTTCTTACCACTACTTCAAACAGAGTATCAGCCATTTAGCGTACTTTCGACCAAACGGTCCGCTAAAGGAGTTTTTACTAACGTTCATGAGGAGGCTACCAAGGAAATTACCTAATCAAACGTATAGATATGAATTTTTCATATGAAAAGGAACTAGGTATAGGTAAGAATAATCTTGAATACGAAGATATTTATATTTTATAATTGAAAAAAAATATTATGATTGCATGGGAAAAGTGTTTCAACTCCTTCGGAGTTTCAAATGCTCACTTCTAGAAAACTAATGTATGGGTTTTGTTTGATAATTTTTGCTAAAGCAAGTGAAGACATCATACATTATTGTCATCAAGATACATTGTCTGGGGTTATTTAAGTTTTTGAAATTACGTGGCATTGTAATTATTCTGGGACACACTTAATAGAAGCTTATACACAGCTTGGAACCTTTTTACAAAGTCTGTACATGATTTCTGTGTACACAGCAAAGTCAGCGATATCGAAACGCGTGTTATTGGCCAATGCAAGAAATCTTCTTTAGTTTACACAGGCCACAGTTAAGACTTTTACAAATCAACTCTCGTCATTCCAAATCTATTTCTAAAGCATGTAAATCACCAAAGGTATGACAACTAAGGTAACTGAGATGTATGGTTATTTCCTGTC
>JXSR01S023173.1:16116-27698 GCA_000969725.1 Ophiothrix spiculata
GGTCTTAATTTCGCAACAAATTTTGATACCCTGATATTAAAGAACAGAATATCATACAAATGTTCAAAAATCAGTTCCACAATGTACTGAAGTTGGTTGGTTGGATCTACATGTGTGTACGAGAGATACAGCAAAAATATAATATTAAACAAGGAAAAACATCCAACTGTAGACCTTAGCTTTTGGCCTGTGGTTGACCTTCGACAGCTCTAGGTTAGTCACAGTGAAAATATCTAGAAACACTACAATAAAAACAAAAAGAGAAATGGTTTATGTTTTGAAAGAAAGTTGATTTTTGATGTTGGTCCATTTTGCTTGAAAGACAGAAGTTGATGTAGCTCTATGTGAGTTCGATTTGTCAAACCATGTAGCTACAAATCAAGAGGAGGTTGTTCCAACAGACCATCTATTGTACTACGTGCGTTTCGGTGATTAATGATCAAAAGCTATTTTACCACCAATCAATCATAATTCGCGGGTGATTTAGCAAATCTAAATGTCATACAAATTCCCTTGATGCATCATGACGTTACCCAGAGTGCTCTATTTCAGCTCAGCGCTAGAAAAAACATTTACTTCTGGTAAGTTTGGAACAAATTTTCACAAAGTTGGCCAACTTGGGCAAACATGCAAGATATGCCATTCGATAGATCATTCCTTCATCTTTCTACTCACTTAAACTCATTATCCGCACACATCCGCCCATAATGTTATCAAAATATCTTGAAAAAGTGTATTTTTACTTTAAAATGATGAGAGAAGTGAAAGTCAATGTATCTCAGTCAAAATTTGTCCGATTTTCATCGGGTTTTCGCTAATGTAATCAAAAGATATTGTAGCAAGCAGGAAATGTGTGTACCAACTAAACATCACAAAATAGTCTTGAAATAGTTTCTTCCGCTACAAGTCATGCACAGGTCAGCGTTATTTTTGACTTAATTACTGCTTGTAATCGATCGTCCGACCATGATTCGAGCGAAACACACGTAGAGATGAAAGCCTACCGTCTCCAGCCAAGTGATGAATCATCTATTCATGGTTATGGAGGTAAACAATGTACGTGAATGGGGTTGTCAGATTTAAATCTACTTGAAATGGATTATCTGCAAATTGGGTTTTCGTACAACCTCATTTTGATTTATAGCTCCATGGTCAAACAATGCTCAATACCAGTGACAATTTAATTATTCAGGGTTCATTTTGATTGACATGTGCTGCAGCTGGGTGACTTTCATCAATGTGTTTGCAGATTATGTCTGAATGGTGTCATCTGATCTTGCAATTTTTTACTGGTTTCCCTGACATCAAATATGTCCATAAACAGCAAATTAGTAAACCGGTATCTTAAATATTTTTATTCTTATCTTTCAGGTCTACCCAGGATATACAACGACAGGACACCTGCTGTGTGCAGTGTACACCAACCATCTACCTGTGCTAGCAGTGGGAGTCAATCAATACATCCAATTGCCTTAAAAATGTCTTGTATGTCAAGCTGTATCATGGATTGATTGTGCAATTATTAGCACCATGTGTCAAAATGAAAAACTCACTGAAACTGTCATCAAACCGACTATACTGATGGAATAGTAAACCGTCATTCAAGTTGCACCATGTCTTCCACCGACAAAACAGTAAAGCAACGAGTTGGTGCTGGGACTTCCAGTAGATATACATCTGGAAGTGGCACAAGACGTTCTTCAGGCAACACAGGAGGGGTAAACAAACCCAACCCTGTTGCCAAATCGGGTGCTGCTGCTGCTGCATCATCTAAAAGTGGTGCTGACTTATCACCAGGTTCTCGCAAAGTGATTCAACAGGCTGCGTTAAAGAAACAAATGGAACGAGTGAGGCGGAATTTAGAGAAAGAAAAACAGAAGAAAACCAGTGGTTCAAGTAAACCTGATGCATCGACTAAACAAGCTTCGACGGCCAGTTCTAGAGCAAAGCAAGTGGGTAGCGGGGACAATACAAGAACACGTGCTAGTGGTGCTCTGGACAGGAAAAATAATTTAAATAGAAAATCAAGTAACATATCAGTTGAATCCACACCTAGGTCTAGCCCCAAAACTACATCAGGAATCCCTAAACAGTACACAGGGACTCCTGGTCGTTTATCAGGGAACTTAACTCGCGAGTTCTTGGCAAAAAAAGCAAGTGCGGCTTCTGGACTGAGCTCGTCAGCTAAAATTACCCCACCGAGAACCTACTCAGGAAAATCTAGAATCAACTCAAAAGCAGTAAATGAAAATAATTCAAATAGGAACGTGCCTACTAAAAAGGCAAGGATTGTAAATTCCACGCAAAAGAAAACAGGTGGTACGCCTGTTGATACCCCAGATTCTTTGTCGCGTCAGAATTCAGCAGACTTGCTGCTGTCTGATAATGTGAAAGCTTCATCGTCCACCGTACCTGAAATAAATGATAAATCCAATACTCATGGAATTATACCACAAGAGAATGAACAAGCAAATGGAACTAGTCCAACGCAAGTGATGAACAACTCCGATGATCAGTTGAAAGCTTCATTGAATAATTCCGATTTAGATACCGAAGGAGATAATATTTTGGCAGCTGCATTGGCTCGGCTTGATGGGGAGAGAGGTAGTCAGTCTTTGGAAGATGAAAATCATCATAAGGTAAGTTATGAGAGTAGTTACTTAGACTGCAAAAGTTTGAAAAGGTACATGTGGGTCCACCACAGATTTTAAAGGGAGATCCCAAATAACCACCCATGTGGAGCTCAAATTTTGAGTGTTCTGGTCTTGCCAAGCAGGTATGTCTTGGTCCTTGCATGTCAATTGCATTTGGACTTTTCTATTACTAAATTACCGCATTTAAGTCTTAACTATAGGCCCTAATCATAAGCATCAGATTTATGGTGATTTACCCTCCATCTCTACAACCGTGGCACAAGGAGAGCCCAGTTTGCTGGTCACTGCTTTCGAGCCAAGGACCAAATCATATCGGACCTTCTTCTTTGGAGACTGCCATGTCCTAACAGAAGCTGTAGACCATTAACGTACCCTGATACCATATGTAGAGATACTGGCTTGAACTTCAATGAGCTTGGAAGTGCAATGTGTGATAAAAATAATTGGAAAAGATGTGTGTCATGGATCTCGACAGAAGTCGAAGGATGATGATGATGATAGGCCCTACCATGCTGTCATTTGTCATTGCACGCATATTTCAATTGCTAACAGTTTTGGTATTTTAAAGCCGGATCGAGGAGGGGTAGTGGCACTCAAATTTGAAAAATAATTGCTATGTCCGGCACAGGCGCTGGGCTGGGGATCTTCTGAAATGCAATCTTCTGCAAAACTGTTGGGACAGTCTCCCCGCTCAATGTTGAGTATTTTAGACATTCTCGTACACAACATTGATTTAGAAAGAGTGGGAGGAGAGGGATTGGAAAAGTTTTGTAAACAATAACATCCTGATGTCTTCGATAACATCACACATGCAATTTTACACAGATTTATAAGCCAACTTTTTCATTGTGTTAAGTGTCCCAACAAGTTTTGCAGAAGAGTGTAGTTTGGAGCAAAAAATAAAAGGCCTTTAAAATAATTGATTTTTGAGGTTCAAGTGATCTGACATTTTTGCTAAAAATAACCATCGGAGCTGAAAATGTTACACAATTTTTGATCAATTTCTGTTATTTTTTGCCAAAATGGTGGTCTAAAGTTCATTGAATCATACTGAAAATGGGGTCTAATAATGAGCAGTCTTGATGCCTGAAAAAGGGGGTCTTAACCCCTGGACATCCGTACCCTTCTTGTTAGTGCACCCAGTGGGTTTTGAAATTTTTGCTAAGTACTAAACATTTGGTTGTGACGTCAAAATGACAAGAGTGATTAAAATAACGTCAACACCGAGTTGAGACCAAATAAAATTTCGCGCTAGATTGCACATGTATTGAATTGCCATACATTGCACCAAATGTTTGTTACCGGTTCATACTTTAAATTTGATGGCAAATATTTGGTGACGTCACGACTAAATGTTTGGTAGCGAAAATTTTGTTTGGAGGCCGACTATGTTTTGAGCATATCTGGGTACTGTAGAGAATCAATTGATGGTATTGATTGGAGATGATTTGGTAAGGTGTTAATTGGCAAGGAATGCCAAGTGTTTGAAAGCTAAAATATCTCAGGCCACCATATTTGTAAATCTTATTCTGTTAATTACATCCATAGTTTAGCGACCACTCTCTACCAAATTGCCTACTCTTATCCACCATTCACAGTATAATAACATCCTCTGTGATATCAGAATCTCTGGAAGTTCTGATAAATGTTCATAAATAGCTGAGTCTGCCTGATCCTCTTCTGCCAGTGCCATGATGTAGGGCAAAGAGTTTGGATGACAATTTGCAAGCAAGCAAAAAACCATCTTATTTCCAGTATTTCATTTGTAATATTTCAAAGTAATATTGTAATTTTCTTGCAAAAGTTAACACTTTTAGGTTGTCATTTATAGCTATCTTGTTACCAAGGCAAACTGATAGGCCTATTTATTTAGGCCAAGCAAAACAACATAATGACATATTTTGTAAGCTTGCAAAGCAATTAAACTGCAAATTATTTTAAAAATTTGAAAAAAAATGACAAAACATCAAAGTTACAATTTATAAAAGTGACTTGGATGTCATTAGGAAGCATTCCAGATCAGGTTTCATAGAAATACTTGAATCCATATATTGGGCCGTGTGCATAAAGGGCTAGCCTTTTGATTTCTCCTTTTGAAGTATGCACTATTTCAAATGTTTTGATTACTAAAAAATGAACTCTCATGGCCACAGCACAATTTTTTTCTATTCCACTGCCTGAGTCCAGTTTCTGCTGCATACATGTTTAGTGTACATTGCTTGCTCCTGCCTCTAATTTTGAATTGTGCAATGTTATGGTATACTATTCACAATGTTTTGGTGTTTATAAAGTTCTATGTATGTATCCTATTCTTTAATGTTCAAATCAACTATGCACAGGATTTAGTTTTTCTCATTGTGTGAATTTAGTTTGACATTTTCTTTTAAAGACTCCTTGCATTAACAACATAAGGTTACCTGAGGGAATCTGTAGTTGGCTTTGTGTTGTCATGGTTAATGGTGACCTTTTAATAACCTCATAACATTTAAGTGTATACTTTCTATGGGTTGCTGGAAATAGAGAATGCTTTATTTCTTGTATTATTTTTTGAAAATTTACTTTATGAATTCTTTTTAAGGACCTGAAACAGGTCATTCAAATTATTTTTTGAAAATTTACTTTATTAGTTCTTTTTAAGGACCAAATGAAATATAGTTCATACATAATTAAATATTAAAATGTACATTCTTAAATTGGTGTTTTAACCCCTGGGTTAAAAAAAATGAAAAGAAAAAGGCCTTAGATTAACATTGTTACAAGAACATTTTGCTTTCAAAAAAATTGTATTGTATAAAAAATATGGATGCTGTTGTAAGTTGTAACTTGTTACAGGTGTATTTCATACATGTACAATTGCATACATGTACACAACTAAACAAAATTAACATGTGTTCTTGGTAATTTATGCAAATCATTTTCACAGAATTTGCAAAAAAATTAACAGTGAACATTGTCTGATAGCTCATTGAGCTTACTACCAGGCATGAAAATTATCAGCCTTTCAATTTCTGGAATTGTACACTTTGTTAGCTTTTTCTTGTAAATCAGTCCATTTTTAAGCTACTTGATGCAAATTTTGACTCTTCAGCTGTTTTTTTAAATGCCATGCCTGTAATATAATGATCTCTTATGTCAAAAGTTATTATTGGTGATGGGAAGGTAGGCCCAAATTCTCAAATTTATTCTGCCATTGAATTGATACATGTGTTATACAACAAAATTACAAATTAATTTTTAAATTTAAAACCCAGAAATGTATAATTTGGAAAATATAATTCAAGTCAAAATATTAAAATTTATGTCAAAAGTTATTATAATTTGATGATGGGGAGGTTGGTGGTCCAATTCTTGAATTTATTATGCAACCTAATTGACACATGTGTTACACAAAAAATTATAAATTAAAATTTAGATTTTGAATACTCAGAAATTTATAATTTGGATAACAAAATATAATTCAAGTCAATAGAGAATCTAAAAAGGAGAAATAGTGTGTTATTTGACAGCAAGCTGTACAAATGGGTGGGACAGTAACATCAGACAAGTAGGTGTGGCTCTAGATCAGTGTGTGTGTGTTGTGATGACAAATATTGTGTGCCAAACAAACTGATTGCAATTACAATGGCTTACTTGTCACATGTGAGGGTTTTTAATTGAGCATGAAATTAATCGTGATTCATGGATGAAATAGTTTTTTCATAATTTAGAAATTGAACAGTACTGATTTTACATAATTTTAAAAGTCATTTGTAATATTTATTTCAACTGTCATAAAATATGCAAACAATGCAAAGCTATTTTACCAAAATTAGAGAAAGAATAAAACGACTCAGAAAGTCCTATTTAAAATCCAATGTGTCTCCTTTCGGTACAAGAAAGTATAAAATTAACAAATAAATAAAAAAGATAATCAATATATAGATAAATAAATAAATTTACACAAATAAATAAATAAATAGGTCTAAATAATAAATAAATGAAAATAAATAAATTATGAATAAATTATTAATAGTAAATATAAACAAATAAGTAAATAAATATATACAATAAATAAATAAATGTTTAAGAACAGTATGTAAATAAATGAATAAATAAATAAATAAGAACAGTATGAAGATTAATTTTAAACAATTAAAGCATTGAGGAATATTACCAGATTTGAGTATTCATAAAGGTTTTTAAAATTTTTGAAGTACCTGTATTTTCTTGATGTTAGTAACAACATGTATACATGTATAATCCCAACAAAGTGCAGGGTACTGTTTGCTAAAGAGACAGCATCCTGTGAAGGTCAGCTGTAATAGAGTTGTCACATACAGGCATACATTATACATTCTATGAAATTTTGATTAATTAAAGTACCAGCGTATTTATATATGGACTATGCATAATAGGTCTACATGTACTTAAAGGTGCAATTCATGATTCCGATGTGATGAGAACTTCACCTCTTTTCCTGCTAAATAAAAGGAGAGTTTTTGCAAAAATCAAGATTTTAGGGAATGTGTTCTCACTGTACAAAAGAATATCAACATAACTTCCAAAATTCAAAAAAGAGAATTTTCACTGTATTAGGCCCCTTTAACCCCACCAGAGAGTTGCCCCTGGACCCCACCAGGGGCCCTGAAGTTTGTAGATTCACTCACTATATACAATACTATGTTAGTTTTACAAATAAATAATTTATTTTTTCCCTGTAAAATTTATCTTCCACAATGGCCTCCAATTAGGTTTTACAGTGCAGAAACCCAGAAGCTTCGAGGAGCCCCACCCCCCTCGACCCCGTCCGGCTGTGAGGCGCGAATGCTCCACTCGCTACGCTCGTTGTGCTCAGTATTTTCCTGTCCCATGTTACAAGGATGAAGTCAAGTTCAAAGTTACTACAGTAAATTGATATGATAATTAGTAATTAAAAGATCATGTTCTTGAATGACAAAAATATTGGTTAATGGTTATTTGTATATTGCTGTCTTCAGATGATAACTGTTAAAAATAGCATATAATTTGGTAAACATTATTGTAACACAGACGGTCTGTGATTGTAACTTCAGCAGGAAGTGATACTACAACTTGAACTCATTGAGTAGCACTGTAAAGTGAAAGTTCCTCGTTTTGGAACTAGTCCTCGTTTTTCTAAAACGAGTAGGCTACTCGTTTTTCTAAAATGAGTAACAAAACAATTAGCAAAACGAGACAAATTCCTCGTTTTGCTACTTGTTTTGTTACCCGTTTTAGAAAAACGAGGACTAGTTCCAAAATGAGGAACTTTCACTTTACAGTGTAGGCTGTAGCAGGATCTGAAATAGGCCTAGAGGGAACATTCAGTGTAAGAATTGGAAGGAAAAATATTTTTGCTCTGATTTAAAAATATATCAATGTGTTAATTTCATTTCCTAAATTTATTAGGCAAAATTGGCAATTCCAGCTGTAAATTAGGGCCTAATAAAATTCTTGAAATGTTAAAATATATGACAACAAGGAGATCATTATGTGGTAAAAACGGGGCCATTGGATTGAGATTGTGAAAAAGGGGGTCAGAACAGCTCTGGGCAAATAACATCAGTATGAGTGTTTTCTCTCCCCCACCCAAGAGAAGATATCGTGTGTATCCCATCATGCATTGCTTCCTATGGGAAATTTTGTACAGTAAGTCATGTGAGTAGTTAGTGATGAAACATGCCCAAAATGCAAGATTACAACGATTAACTTTGATTTATGGGCATTTCATCACTAACTACTCACATGATTGCCTATACAAATAACCCCATAAGAAGCAATGCATGATGGGATACTCACGATATCTTCTCTTCCCCCACCCTATCTGAGCTGGGCAATGATGCTATCTCATACATGTGTAATCTGATATTGTCAGTCATTCTGGCCATAGATCTGGCCAAGTTAGACACTGGACATTGGATTAATTAACATGAGATAATTTAGCCTGGAGGAAATAAGGACCTTGAACTTGATATCAATATCACCATCCCTATACTATATGCATCAGGGATTAGCGCGATGATGGGAAAGCGACAATTATCACAATTTTCTAAAATACTCTTCTTAATGTCAATTTACCAATAAACAGTAAGAACTGATCATAAATTTATGAGTGTTGGCTAAAACAGACAACTTAGAAAAAAATTGTGTTGAGTCATTTTCAAGTAAAATATATGTGTTAAAATACTTTTAAATACCTTCCCTCAATTGCTTTTCATGTTTTCAAGATTTTGGCAATTACACTCACTATTTATGCTATTGACTAATATGAGCTCGTTGACCTTAAAACGGAGCCCGGTACTGTAGTTTCCAGTTATATTGAATAGACCGGAAGCCAAATCTTAAAGGTGCAATTCATGATTTTGATGTGGCCTTTTTTCTAGCTAAATAAAAAGAAGAGTACAACATTAATGTATACTGAAAATTTCACTTGATTCCGACTGTTCGTTTCCAAGTTACAAGCTTTTCAGCATTTTGAAAATCCCCATAGACTACTGTGTTGTATTTTATTGTTGGGGCCCCGACAATAATTAGAAAATGACACATTTTCTCTTTTTTTTTTCAAAAATGCAAGTACATATGAAAGAATGGTTTGGGGATCATAGCATATACCACTTGAGGATTCTTATAAGCTAAAAAACTCAGTTTTGATAGAGGTGACCTTGAGGGTGAAAAGTGGATCATGAATTGCCCCTCTAAGAACCGTTGGGTAAATGGAGCCCGGCTCCCGCTTAACAAAAACCTTGATATCATTATCTAATTTGCACAAAGGTCAATTTGGGGTCAACACATATCCCAACGAAGTGAAATTGCAAATTGTGGAATCTCATGTAATTACAGTCCTACAACGAACAAACGAAACACAGGAAGTTAATAGAAATTGGACATTATCATTGCTTCTAAACCATTTTTTGTGGTCTTAGATGGCTAGCAGGGTTAACAGGATTGCAAAATAGTGCACTTTTGACATGATTTTCATGCATTTTCGCACTTGAAAATGGCTGTGCTTTTTGCCATTTTAAAGGGGCAATTCATGATCCACTTTTCAACCTCAAGGTCACCTCTATCAAATTTGATTTTTTTAGCTTATAAGAATCTTCAAGTGGTATATGTTACGATCCCCAAACCATTTTTTCATACGTGCTTCCATTTTTGAGAAAAGTGAGAAATTGTTCCATTTTCTAATTATTGTCTGGGCCCCGACAGTAATTACAGCACAGTAGTCTATGGGGATTTTCAAAATGCTGAAAAGCTTGTAACTTGGAAACGTATGGTCAGAATCAAGTGAAATTGTCAGTATATATTTATGTTGTACTCTTCTTTTTATTTAGCTAGAAAAAAGGCCACATGAAAATCATGAATTGCACCTTTAAATTGCGCTAAATCCCGATACTTGCCCTATACAATACATGTTAAGGTTGGCCATTGACATTTACTGCAAACTTGTGACTTACATTATACCAATTTTTCTTTTACACTTAATAAATCATGGTAGTTCTTTTATAAAGGCCACAAATAGAATACATATCAAATAAATGATGGAATTATACTTTAATAGATTGGAAGTACATGCACTTGGGAGATTAAAGCTTTTTTCTGGACTTTACTTATTACTATGACAGGTCTTAACCCTTTCACATTTCCCTGTTTCAACCAGTGGTGGTAGGACGATCCCTTTTTCCACGCACGGTACCACACTGGTACCACCGAAACGACCGAAATGCCTTCAATAAAAATGTACGAGGATGGTGATGATCATGTGTTTAATTTTGATTAGAAGATTTATTTGAAATATTAACCAAGTTTTACTAATTTGCAAAATATAAAGCCCGAAATCACAAGCTGAAACTTTTTCTATGCAATCATTATCAAAAATAAATAAACCACTTCAAGTTGATGCTCATGAGTCACATTGTTGCACGATTTTAATGCAGCTAGCTCATCGGCGCCGCATGTGCATGCTGAATATAGCTCATGATCATATGGCATCATAATTGTTTTAGTATTTGGGAAAAAAACCTTCCCTATGTTTGTAAATTCTTTTAAATATAGATACTGATAAAGAGTCATAAGAAAAGAAAGTTTGAGAAGAAAAAAAATGAGACCAAAATTTTTACCCCAAGCAGCTCTCGATCCACGGTCCTTCCGCGTCCAAGGCGACCGCCGTATCCTCTTCGCCACAGGATTCAGTTACTAAATGACGGGATTTTATACTACTCGTACTTCCTGCTTAAACGAGCCTATTTTCACGATACCACGGCAGAGATACAGAGCGCATGTCTCGTATGACGTCACACTATCCGTAATTAAAAATCTGTTTATTTTTCAAAAAAGTCAAAATATCTTTTTAGTTTTCTGGGGTCGAAGTCCCGACCCCAACGGTTTTGGAATCTGCATATTTTTATACATGTACGCCAAGTAAGGGTATAAAATGAAATTTTGGAGCTTTAATTAAAATTCAAGTTTTTTGAATGGGAGTTTCAAAATCTGATGACGTCATGTCCGACCCCCCCTGGTTTCAACATATGATCTGGTTTTTCACATGACCAAATGGAAAATAGCTGAAATTTTAAGAATCTGTTTGGCATAATGGCAAATTTGTGTTCAATGGCCTACAGTGGATTTTTAATATACAGTTTTTTAAAAGTATGTTTTCTTATAAAGGTGGGTTAAAATAAAAAGAGTGGGTTAAAAATTACACTGCTAACTTAGATCATTTGCAATCATACATTGTATGTACAAGTTAATGTATATTAGATTTTAAACATGCTTTCAAATATGTGACCCATCATATCGAAAGGTACCTTTAATAATACCGGCATAGTAAATTACGAGCTACGGGCCATTGAAGCTGAGCATAGTCAAAAATCACATCCAAGGTCGAATTTCTAATTTCATCAGAAACATTACCTTTGAAGTGTACTCTATCAT
>JXSR01S023176.1:22859-41355 GCA_000969725.1 Ophiothrix spiculata
CGTACCTCAGAAGCATAATCATTTTAAAATAAATATTGAAATACAATTTAGCAGATTTTTTTCAGATTCTTTTATTTCCATAAAATACATCAAAATAACATAGAAACGGAACAGAATTATGGAGGACAGGACCGGAAGGCCAATAAGGCCTGTTATATGTCCTTCCCTAGAATACAACAAAAGGTAACAGACAAAAATAAATACCTAAACAGCACAACTACTCAATACTCAATACGGCATATGAAATCAGAAGTTTTTAACTACCTTTATCTTAACTAGATTGAAGAACTGCTGATCAACATATGAACCAGACAACCTCTTACAGTAGTTACACTATGTCCGAAGCTAAATAATCAATTCGTTTAAGATTCCTTATGTCATCTGAGCTTTACAATAACGGAGTATGAACATTTATATTCTACGAGGTGATTTACATAAATAGATATATAAGCTTATTTGTCATATTCGTATGTTATTTAATACCAATTATCGGTAATATGAATCTTGTCAATTTTTCATCGAACAAACTGTAACAGGTGTACTGTACATGTCTGAACACTAGTTGCATATTAGTCAGTGAGTTAGCGGCACCTGACGCTCTCGGCATGAATAGATTTCATATAGTCCACTTTGAACATGTCATTACCATCTCGGTTAACCTTTGCAGCGCTGAATCGGTGAATGAAATATTGTACAGTTATTAAATCTTGGTATTGGCTTATCTGTTTTGAAAGATAGAAATTTTTTAGAAAAAGACTTAACCTTTGTAGCCTTCTATTGCAGTTTGAAAAATTCATCAATCATTGAGTCTTGGAATAGGCTTATCTATTTTAAATGTTGAATTTTTTTTTTATTCTTCTTCCATTTTGTCTATGTCATTACCATCTTGTTTCGCCTCTTCGTTGCTGAACTGCTTGTTGAAATATTGACCAGTTATCAGGTCTTGAAATTGGCATATGTATTTTAAATGATGAAAGATTTGTCTTAAACAGAGGGAGTATAAATTCAAAATGAACTGGCCAATCTACACCACCGCTGTGCAATGCAGATTGATTGGAAAGTTGCATATTTCAAAGTTGAGTTTATTTCATATCTAAATTCTTTATATTCTCACCTTTCAAATGATTATAATATGGAAATACAAGGCAAATTGGGGAATAATAATAAGCCACAGTTTTGAGGATTTTAAATTGTCTGGTTGTAAGATTAAGTGTTATAGCAAAAATGATCACATTTACTGGTAATTAGTAGCTTATCAAAATTTATGATTAGGCGATTCATTTGAAATTCATACGCTAGTGGAATGATTTTCATCAGAAAGAGTGAGCATTTTAAGTAGCTTAGTCCAATGATATTCTTTTATACAGGTGTATCAAAAAGACATTTACAGTTCATAAAATTCTTCCAATTCATAAGTATGATACATTATTTTTAAATTCATTTTGAATTAAGTATAAAGTACACAATTGTCTTTTTATAACAGAAAAATAATGTATGTGTGACAACCAATACAATATTATGCTGATTTTTGTAAACTTCTTGTTGATACTCCCTGTATTAAGATTTATTTAACCAATTGGATTAATATGTTTGAAATATGATTATTAACAAAACCTTAAAAGACTTTAAAAGTCATTGAAATCTACTGATAAATTTATATCAACTTCATCTAATTATCTCTAATTAAAATGCATTGATTATTTAGATCAAAATCATCAAATATGCCAATTTATAAAATAATGTCAGTAAAACATCATGAAATCAACCATATTACTCACTCGAGCTACCTAAAGTATAAATTATAAATCTTAAGACGTTTTCCGTTCACGTTTAATATGTTTCAGTAAAAATGTCTTCATTCAGCGTGTCTATAAGTTGCCGATGGGTTAAGCATCGATTCACTTCAGCACCAATAAACGTACTTGGATATGGAAAGATGAAATTAACCCGAGGGTGGTATAGACTCGTCGTCAGATCTTGGATAATGTTTGCTTGTGTATGCTTTACTACACATACATGTATCAGCATTAGCTTATTAGGGTATAGCTTCATGCATCATCATGCACCCATCAAACATGAAATATTTTGTTTTTTGCTTGTTAATAATTCATAAGAAACTGGGGAATACATGCTTTCATACCTAAAATATAAATGCGAGTGTTACTAATTTAATTATCAGATACACTGTAAAAAATATTTGAAATTTTACAGAAACCAGTTTGTAAATTAATGGAACGAGTTAACATAATCATATGGAATTATATGAATGTAACTTTGTTTTCCAACAAACAATTAATATTTAAATTGTTTTAGGTTTTACTAATATTTATGTAGATATGTTTCACAAAGTTTTGTTAAAGTATTCCATTACTTTACATACTTATTTGTGGTACAATTTGTTTGAGTTACCACAAAATCTGCCATTATTTTCTTCTTTGGAAATATAACACTTTCCATATACAAAATGAATTTTGACAAAAGCTATGTAACATTTTTGGAAACATTTCTAATTATTACTGACATAAAATGTAAATGTAATAAATGTGACCCATAATATTGAAAGGTACCTTAAGGGTCCAAAAATTAAAATTGATTTTTTGGTCTCATCTGAAAGATTATATTTTAAGCTTTAAAATGACACCTTGCTTTTGGTTATTGGATGTTCGATTACAAAGTTACATCCAAATTGGTAAAAGGTATCGGGCTGATTCCGAAAACTAAAGTTCTGAGAAAATCAAGTTTAAAGTTTCTGTACTGGTTAAACGTGAATGGAGAAAGGATTTTTATCTCGGTTTTTAAAACATTTGTCTTATGTTTTGGATGTTGGAACCTGATAAATATGATAGAATACACTTCAAAGGTAACGTTTCTGATGAAATTAGAAATTCGACCTTGGACATGATTTTTGACTATGCTCAGCTTCAATGGCCTGTATCTTGTAATTTACTATGCCGGTATTAAGGTACCTTTCGATATGACGGGTCACAAATGTTACTTCTGTTTCTACTGAACAAATTTGCTGTTGCCGGATAATTAAGTAAATTGACTGAAACTTTTAAGAGTGTATGCAGCTTGTTTTAAAGTAACACCTGAAAGAATGTCTACCTTGCTATGATTATATTCCCAAAAGGACTGTTATTCCAAGTCATGTGTCTAGCACAAACGGGGGAGGATTTTGTAGCATTTTTTGTTTTTATTCTTTTTTTTATTTTTGCTTCTTGGGTCTTGTTGACATAGTTCACATCTGACCAAAAAGTAAGGGAAATTTGCCCAGAAACATGGTTTTACGAAGGTTTTGTGTAGACTCCCCTATCCTTGTGCACTAACAAATTTCTGTAACATCTTAAATACTTATAAGTGTTTTTGCTCAAAGAACACCTTAAATTCTTTTAAGTTATTTTGCTCAAACAAACCACATACACTACACAGAAGATTCAAACACCTAGCTCTCAATGCCTAATGGTGCGTTAACACTGTGACTTAAGGGTAACGACAGAGGGTAACATATTTGCAACTAAAAAGTTGTAACTGAAAACGACTGATAGTAATGATAGTGTGCGTGGCTAGTGGATTGTGTGAGCGTTAACTGACTTTACCTAACGATGGCAGCGTAAAATTCAAAACTGCAATACGCAGGTCTACGTTGCTTGTCGTTACCCCCAAGTCGTCACAGTGTAAACGCACCTTAATGAATGAGATTTGACCTGGCCTGTTTTTTCTATCTTCTGCAGGTAGAAAATTCAGTTTGAAGTACTTGCAAGTGTCTGTGAACAGCTTTTTATATATTTTTATTCTTTAACTTGTTTGACTATTTGTTTTTTGATCATAATGAGAGGTTTTGATGTATTTTCAGCTTTTCTCTTTAGTGAATTAACGTTTGATTTGTCTTAGGTAGATAGTAAGTGCACCTTGATTTGATCATCTTTTGTAATGTGTACACATAATTGCAAACAGACCAAAGTAAAGATGCATATAACTAATTGGATTGGTTTTCATAATGGAAGCGAAATTTGTTTCACATTGCATCATAACAAGATGCACCTGAAAGACATTCTAGCTAGCTATGAATACAGGAGTATTCCCTTGTGGACTGCTATCCCAAGTCATGCGTCTAGCACAACTTGAATATGTCTACATACATGTATACATGTATGCATGTATTAAATGGTTTTTGAATTTAGCCAAGTCACAAGGGAAATATAGTGACGTGAGGATGACATAAAGAAATTAGAAATAGTGTCAAACTGTCGCTCAAACTTGAACTCATCTGTCATTTATTTTAAAACTGAGAAAGCAAAAAAATCTCCCAAACAAAATGTGCATTTTGTTTACAGTTACATGTTAAGAATGAAAATGCTTTGAAGACATAACATATACAAGAAGTCTTCAATTTTGTTGCATGACAACTCAATTAATGAATATCTGAAAAGTTTCAAGTAAATATCTTTTTTCGATTTTAATTGCAGAAACTTAAAATTTGCCTGTTATTAATTTAAGTAGTTATTACCATTTCTATTTTTTAAGTCACAGTCATGCAAATGTGAAAGAAATTAATTCTTTCAACAACTCACCGTATCTTCTGATACGGGAGCGCTCCGTTGTTGATTCGTGATGAATCCACAGTTGATATTCAAATAAGCGCGTCACGCATGGCGCAGCGTACATGGAGGTGCGTTTACACAATACAGTAAGTCGGCGCACTGTTCATCACGCGTCAGGAAACTTTGCATCCGATGCGTCGGCGTATTTTTATCACGCTCGGGTGGCTAAAGCCACTCTCGCGCGATAAAAATACGCGGACGCATGGATGCATCGTTGTTGATTGGCGATGAACAACTCTGTAGCGTGTTTGAATACCTAATTCAAATATTTTTGGACTAAATAAACTACAGCATGCTCTTGGCTTGTTCATAGAGAGTATGAAGTCACTGTAATCATTTTATCTACTGTACGTGATAGAAAAATGCCAATATGCTAGTCAACCGTAAGGCATAAGATTGTATCTCTATATTTCAATAAGGCTGTTGTAAAAGCCAATATACAATTTTTGATACTGACGAAATGTTGAAATCTACCTGTACAAAATATATGTGATGGCTCACCCCGAAAGGGGGGACTTTACAGATGATATCAATTTTGATTTTGTCATTTCATCTGTTTCAGCATAGCTTTAAAATGACATCTTACTTGTCGAAATTGATCAAGGCGATCACATTTTTAAAAATCTGCTGGAAATTCTTATTATTGTCTTTATTTTTTGCAACCTATTTTCACCAGTATCTTGAAAAGTGTTCTGTTGCAAAGTCCCCCTTTTCAGGGTGAGTCATCACATATCATCATATTCACACAAACTCAGAAATGTTGAGTAATATTTAATTTATAGTCCAACTTGGTTAAAAAGGGAATGTGGTGGGCAGTTGGGTAAAATCTTATATTATTTTCATCCATCAATATTTTGGTCACATTTTTGGCCATGAACTTTTTTATTGTTAAAAATGTTAACTGCATTGTTTAAGGCCAAATAAAAAAACAAGTTTGTTTCTGGTAACACGCGCGCATTTCTGATTAGTTACATATTTTCCGCATATTTTTTTTTTTTTTTCGATATTCCGCATCAAAAAAAAAAATTAAAAAACCCACCAAATTCTGTAAAAAGCTTACTGGAGACTTGCGTAAAAACAAACAAACACCAATTCAGGTACTCTCAGCCTATCAGTTAGTCGGCAATTAATTGTTCATATGTTTGGAGATACAGGAAAATACTCATATTTAGGTAAGATTACATGGATACTCAATACCTACTACAATAACAAAGGCTACAGTTATATATAAATAAATAACATAAAAAACCAAGAGCATTGTTTTAATGTGTTTTTATTCCTGGGAATCCTGCATTTTTTGTATTAAAAAAAAAAAAGGAAAACTGCATATCGCATTACATTTTCGAAAAGTAAAAAATAAAAAATAAAAAGCCGCATACCGCATTTACTTTTTCAAGCATGTTACCAGAAACAAACTTGTTTTTTTTTTGGCCTAATATACATTTATTAAATCTTGGTTACGTTAGTCTTTACTAAATACCAGTGCATAAATCTTCTTTTTATGAAAGCTGTACTTGAAGGGAGAAAGAAAAAATATCAAATAAATATGTTCCCTTTTGTTTATGTATTTGTTTATTTGTTGTATGTTTATTTGATTGTTGTTTGTTTATTTACCTGGTTGGTCCAAGTCATGCCTGGATAGTATAGTCTATAAAGGACTAATAAAACACAATGCTGGCCAAAGGCCATGCCCAATCCAACTGGATTGGTACACCATTTTATTCTTAGCCCTTTCTTTGTGAGAAAAGAAATTTTAATCCTTTACCAAAGTATTGCATCAACATTTCCTACTGCGCATGCCGGCAATACCTCATCATTGCATTCATGTTATCTACACATTTAAAAAACACCGATACTGTTCAGGCAAGCCAGCTAGTATCAGGCATGAGATGAAATCTCTATCACCGCAAAGCATTTTACTGATACTAAAAAACTGAATTTAAAAAAGTCAGAACATCATTTCTTATTTTCTAAATATAAAATCTTCCCTAATGTCAACTGTACAAGCCATCACAAATACTGCATATGTGTACCGCCATGGCAAAAGGGTCCAGTTGTCGACTCCTACATGTTGCTCATTGTAGCATATCTGATGTATACAAATACCATACATTAGATATGCTAATATCTA
Source organism: Ophiothrix spiculata (assembly GCA_000969725.1). Classification (NCBI taxonomy): domain Eukaryota; kingdom Metazoa; phylum Echinodermata; class Ophiuroidea; order Amphilepidida; family Ophiotrichidae; genus Ophiothrix; species Ophiothrix spiculata. Next base: position 29,592 of record JXSR01S023176.1, read on the forward strand.
GAACAGTAAGAACCTCATCAGTCAATTGGTGTTATCTAGGCATGATGGGAAAACACCGATACCCCATCCCAGTCTGCCACGAGGCACAAGATCATATTTCTATCATTTCAGAACATGTTTCTATGCCAGAAGGATGTAGCAAAAGCCAGAACATTTTTTATAAAATATCCACAACTCACAACCTCATATTCAATTCATGTTATCTTCACATAGGAAAACATCGATACCTTTACGTAAGACAGTTTTGAGGCAGTGAGATCATATCTCTACTTTCAACACCTAGATTTATGCTATCATCCCTTGAATCTCTCTCTACATACTTCCTTATTATACAGTTGCTGTCTACTACTAACTGGGGATTTCTTGTGAAAAAGTATTTTCTATGCCAATGAAATCTAATTTTATGTTTCCTGTATTTATATTGGTCCGGAAAATCTCTTTAAATAATAGAATTTACTGATGATTGTGGTAAAATCAACTCAACTCAGGTAAAATGAAAAATAGTCAGCAATTGAATAAAATCTTGCATGTTTACTACACATTTATTTTCATACTTTCATGCTTTACACAATAATATTATTTTCATCCATCAAAATTTTGTCACACTTTTGGCCACAAAACCTATTTATTGTGAACAATAACAACTGAATTGTATCTAGTAAATATTTACTAATTCATTTATTGTGTAAGATTTTACTGAAGTGTTACAAAATTTTCTTTTTACTTAGGTGTTGCATCATCATTCATGTTATCTACGCATTGGGAAAAAACTGATACTATGCAATGCCATAGAAGCTAGTATGAAGAATTACATAATATCTCTATCACTTCAGAGTACAAGTCAGTACAATTTTTATTTAAAAATTTACACTGAGATGTGCAATCCATCACAAATACCACATATTATACCTAGTTCAGTAAGTACCTCATCAGTCAATTGGTGTTATCTATGCATAATGGGGAAAACACTGATACGCCATCCCAGTCTGCCGCGAGGCACAATATCATATTTCTATCCTTTCAGAACATTTTTCTATGCTAGAAGGCTGTAGTTAAAGCCAGAACATTTTTTCTTAAAATATCCACAACTCACAACCTCATCATTCAATACAAGTTATCTACACATACAATGACATAGGGAAACATTGATACCAAATTTACGCAAGTTGGCTGTGAGGCAGTGAGATCATATCTCTACTTAGACACCTAGATTTGTACTCCTATCATCACTTCAATCTCTCTCTCTCTCTCACTCTCTATACCATATATCTTTCTTATACAGTTGCTGTCTACTTCTATCTGGGGATTTATTGTGAAAAAGTATTTCTAGGCTAATGAAAACTAATTTTATGTTTCTTATAAGTTATATTCATAATGTCCACATGATATCTCAATAACCCTAACTCCCTATGCCAATTCTTCTTGGAATTTCCCAAGTTAAAAATGGCAGGTTTTCACCTGGATTCGAACCCAGGACCTCTTGTCCCCAATCCCATTATCATTATATCAAGCCACTGAGCAGGCGCTGTGATTATAGCTAACTCCAGTTTATGAAGTATTTGGACTTAGGCAACTTTCTCAACTTTGCGGACGGTGATATTTTGTTGTTTGGTAGGGTTAGAGTTAATTAAAGGTGTTGTCAACCCCTAATTTTTTGGGGAAAAATTATGTTATGTACCTCAGCAATTTGTACTTTGTAAATAATAACAGGTCACATATTTTTTTTAGATCATATAAAATGCTGGTACTTAGGATGTCGCAATAAAACAGTGTCTAGTGTATGCCAAGTATATAATTTCAGCTCAAAGGTAAAAATGGATTAATGATTATATCGGGTTTACATCAGCCTTAAACTGATGTAGTAAGCCAACATGTCACACAGGCTTCAGGCACCAGATCATATCATCTTCTCTGTTATGTTGATTCACAACAGCAAATTACATCTTCAAAATCAATTGGAATCTCCATTTTGAACAAATATATCATTTTAAGGTAACAATTGACGACATACATTTTGGGGCTAGGTTTCATTTTTTGCACAAATATGTCATTTCAAGCTATCAATTAATTAAAGACAAAGGTATTTTTGATGTGAAGCTTAATATTTTAAAAGCAACTGTTGAATACCTTACTTTTGATCATTCTTTGTATTACTATATTTATGATGACTAGTTTGTCTGAATTTAGTAAACATTGACATTTTTCTGACGATAGGTTCCATTACATTCTTGTACAAATTATATATTTTAGAACAAAATCAACCTAAGCATAATCATGACAATTAGCCCCAGATCAACAAAACCTTTTGAAAATAATACATATTCCAAATAGTTTGAATGAGTCGTTAAAGAGTTGGGAAATGATTGATGAAAATACTGGGTTGACATCTCCGTTAAAACAAAGTAGCAAGCCAACATGTGAAAAGAGCTTTAAGGTATAAGATCATATCTTTGTCTCTGACATGTTGATGTACAACACCAAATTTCATCTTTAAAATCAACTGCAATCTGTGTTTTGTAATATGTCATTCGAAGTTAAACAATTGAAAATAGTCTTGGATGAGCAGGACCTTATTTTAAAAGCAATTATTGATGTTTTTATTTGTTATAATATATATGATGACTGGATTGTGTGAATTTAACATATTTTCTCCTAATGATGACATCAGTGCTAGAAGCAGTTGTACATTATGCAAGAAATCACCTATGTTTGAATTATTGTCAACTTAGCATAAATTTGCTACTACAAAAATGTTAAAATACGATAGGTATTAGAAAACTTATTCACACCAAAAAAGTAACTCCCCAAAATTGAAGTATACTGGGAACTTGGTGCATTACGGTGTATTCTGAGTCTATCCCAAGGGATATTGACTCTGAATAAACCATGGCGGGTATGGGAATGTGCACTGCAAGTTTGCTACACATTGTGTACCAATATGGATTGCAAAATTATCCCAAAATCTTGATATATGAATGATATTTCAAGTCATTTTCTTTTTAAATTAAATAGAATAAAACGGGGATAATTGTTGTGTACAAATTCACTCACAAATGTGGCTAATTTTGCATATGGTTGGTCTCTTCCTCTGAAATTCACGTTTTTATGGGAACTAATAAGAACATTACAGAGACACATCCCTCCCTACCAGACCAACCTTGAGCACCACCTCCCAAAAGCTTTCTTTGGACTGGATTTTTGTCAAAATGAGATTCTCCACCACAAATGAGCCGCAATTTGATGAACTTAGTTGAAAATATAAAAGCTCATATTTTGTCAAACTAGATTCCTTTTTGCAGTTTCACAATCTTCATATTGCCTTTTAAACACCTGCAAAGTTTCAGTTCAATTAAAAAATCTAAATTTTAAAAATGACCAAAGACAATCTCAACAGCTATTTTGTGGTGAATAGTCACAAATTTTGTTTTTAAATTTTGAAAAGCAACACTTACCAGTAAAGCAGGGGCAAGCAACTTCTAGCCAAACATGGGTAGCACCTGTAGGGAAGAAGCAAGAGAGAATTTTTGATTTAAAAACACTTCAAACAAATCAAGAAATTTTCCATTTTAATTTAACTTGTATTACAACAGTCAATTAATTCTGTTATTCTAGATTTTATGTAATTAAAACCAATCGGATTGTACAGCTCCCCAAATTTGAAAAAAGCAACAAATATTTGCTTCTATTTAAGTAAATTCTGGGAGCAAAGTCAGGGGGTCAAATTTAGAGTACTAGATCAAACAAAAAAAAATCATGTAATACCCTGATAAATGTGATAGTCACTAAGTAGAAACATAACTTTCATGGAAAATATGTAGAACTCATTGGCACAATAAGTAATGGCGTGGTTGACATTAGCTCTTATTTCCAGAGATATTTATAAAATCTTGTACTTTGGTATGAATTTCTAGGGTGGATTTTGAGGAATAGTAAGGTTCAGTAACATTTCAAGTTAATTTGTGTGATGCCTATAGCTCATACAGGAAGTAAATGTCTCTTAGTTTGTAAAAAATAGAAAAGAAAAAAATAGAACACGATACAGTTGCAATAATTTTGAAGGTTACACAAAATCCCAGTTGATTCTTTCAATACCTCATCAAAACACACCAGCAAAGCTTTTTCTTTTAGTTTTTTAATCATATGTATTAGAAATCTATACTAATGTTCTAATATGTTATAAAAAATGTTACCCGAAATGGAAAATATCAAATCAGAGCGACAGTAAAAGTGTCTTTAATCAGGAACAAATCCTCCCATCTACCTGCTCTATAAAGCTTATGATTTAATTGGGAAATGGAAGATTGAGAGTTATAAAATGAGAGAGATAGAAAAGACAAGTTAAAAACGTGAGATCCCTGCTCCTAAGAAAGTTACACCAGGTTCCTGTGGTGAGTTTGGCATTATAGACTTTTTCAAAATCCAATCGAAAATATCTGGAACATTGATCATGAGGCCATTTTTTCAACCAATCACGTACAAGCTCATTAGTATGCACGATTTTGTCAACAAAATTTTCGGAAAATTATCTCGCATTTTCAGTGCAATAAAAAAAATATTATATCCAGATCCATATATTAGGCAAAAAAAAAATGTTTGGTTGTACAAGTAATGATCCAAAAAGATCGGAAGGTTTTTTTTTTTTTTACAATACGGCCTTGTGGAAACGTAAGAAGCAAAGCATGGCCATGGGTTCCACTTGACGTGGACCCGTCTTCCATTCTGAATCCTCAGTCTTGAGAATGGTGGCATTTCGTTCAGGTTTCAAGCTTAAATAAACTTCATTGAGTATTGATGACAGTTTGAATATTTGGCCTCGTATTTGGCCCCTGTTTTAGCTCAACAGCAAGAGCATACCTCGTACCTACTCACTAAAGGGATCCATGGCTGCTAGTAGTAACGGAACAGATTCCCGCGCAGTACGTGTTCGTGGTGCGAAACATCGATCACCGAGTTAAAAATGTAAGTTTTTAAATAAAACGATTTTGTTTTTGCAAAATATTGACAGAAACTAATTCAAGAATATATATTTAGGTGTATCAATGAATATTTTGTATGAAATTAAACATATATTTCAAAAAAATCATTTTCATTCTTTCGTCGCCTAAAAACATCGTACAACAACTATACTGGGATTCTATTGTCAAAATATGTCATTTAACAGTCGCGTTCTGCTGTCTAAGTTCACATGCTGATTGTACGATGTATCGTATGTATTAAAGCCTGACGTTGCCGCTACGATGATTTTACGCCGGCCAGCATATGCAAGATATGCTATTTGGAATCTTATTCAGAACTTGACTGCCGTTTTAGGGTAAGTTTTGGGGTTTTTCAGTTGCATATTAAAAAAAAAAAGATAAGGGTCGGCCTCAAATATCAGGTTGGTCGGTCGGGTACAAAAACCAAACATTTTTTCTTTTTTTTGGCCTTATCAGAGGCACTAATTCTGAACAACTTTTGGCTGGTGGTACCATACTCTCACTGACATAAAGAGTGACATTTCCATTTAAAATCAGCATATTTGATCTGAAGTACAAAAAAATTTTCAGGATCAAATGGCCGCATTTATGGCTGGATTGAGATGAATGATCACATATGGAGTTGCAATAATCTGTTGCAGGAATTAACTTTAACCTCCACCTGGATTTGCTATAACTGGCCATGAGAACAAATGAGGAAAAAACCTCACAACATTTGATAAAGAGACTTGCTGTAGTTTCAAGGGTAACTCATGTTTCAACTCACCTTTTAATTTAATAACACCCTATTTTTGGAACTCACCAAAAATCTCTTCCTGATTTGATCAAACGTGTTCCATTAATTATTCCTTAGTCTTCAATCATCCGACTTACATTGTAACAAGTTAGTAAGTTCATTCAAAATTCATTGAGACTATAGAGGGGCATGAATTATTCATCGCATCTAATGCCAAATTTTTCGCACAAACACTTGTATAAATCCAATTTTCACGACTACTTTTGATTCAATATAGGCTACTGACCTTTTTTACACAAATGTAATATCTTTAAGAAAAAAAACAGTATGAAGGATGTATTGATAAAGTGATGAAGAAACTTCATGAACCTATTGCAAACTAACTTGATTTTGCACTTATTTTAATTTCACAAATTATGATCAGGTATTTTCACAGGAATTAATTTTCGTGATTAGAAATTAATGAACGGCAATTAGGAACAATTTACTTGATTTTACCAAATTTTGGCTCTCAAGTGATAAAACCATGCAACCATCTTAGATCTGGTCCAAGGTAATGTGAATTAATCTGTTTCATGTAATAACCTCAATATGCATTTTCATCTTTTTGCATGAGAACATTATTAAGTTCTGTTAAAATTGAGAGCAATGCTCGTTGCATATTTAGTCAAAAAGGGTCAGGGAAAGTTAACTCATTGAACCCTGCGTTGAATTGATTTGAGTATCATGTCATATTATCATTGTCATACATCACAGGGGTATCTTTTATTATCCCTTAAAAAAAGTTGCATTTCTGCAGTTATATTCTTTATCATTTCTGAATAACACCAAATTCAACAAAAAACTCAAGACAAAAATAAGATGCTAGGATTATTTGAATAATATCTAAAACAAAAAAGCAAAGATTTGAAACTGATTACTCTATTAGATGATGAATTAATTGAAGGGAAATAAACAAGTGAAAAGGGCAACAAAGATAAGCAAACAAAGTACTTGGAAAGCCACAGACTAAAATATGCTCTTGGTTTTATGTCACACAAAATAAAAACTTGCCAGTTACAAGTTTCATAGAAGTGATATTTACCTTAAAAAATGGAAGAAAGGGTAAACTGTAGCCATTTTTCAGACAGTTGCCTTAAAATTTGTCACACATGTGCAACACCTAACAAGCTTAAGGACGACAATATGCCAACACTAACAGAAAGATTACACTGCCATCCAGTATTATGGGCAAAATAAATATTTATTGGACAATTTAAACAAAAATCCATGAGGAAGTTGCATTTACAAACCAGGGAGCCACCGGCTCAGTAACCCATGCACGAAAGCCCGTTAGCAAAAAAAAATGACTTCAAAGAAGCATTTTTTTAACATTGTTTTGTTTTAAATAGGGCCTACAGAAAATGGTTAAAATCAATATAAAAATCATACACAAAATCTATACTTTTAAACCATAAAATATCAACATAGAAAAATGTGCTTCCTTGATGAGATATAGGACGTTTAAGTTCAGACTTTACTATACTTTTACATACAAATAGACATTTCAAAATCGCTCAACCGGATCTATCTTACTACCAAATTCTCTGAATTCATTATATATGATGCGTCATGTTATTTTAGTAATTTGAAATTTTGAGAGATTTTAACCTTACCACACCAACCCCACCCCACCCACACCCACACCCACATCTATGAAACAATAAATCAATATTTATAATTGCTGAATTAATGCATATTGTCATATATTTTCAGTATATTTTTATCAATATATCTATGCTAGTACCATAAATGTAGCACCTTCCTATGGCCGAATACTGATTTTTTATTATTATTTTAAATAATTTGACCTTTGACCTGTGAACTTTGACCTTTGGGGGTCAAGGGTACTAAAAATATGTTCGGTATATTTTTATCAATCAATCTATGCAAGAACCATCATTCCAGAACCTTCCTATGGTCAGATACTGATTTTTGATCATTTTTTTAGTAATTTGACCTTTCTTGACCCCAATGACCCCCTGGATGACCTCCGATCAAAAATTCCTGAACACCCCGAAGGTAGCCCTGCCCAAGGATGCCTCAACCCAAGTTTCGTCGAAATCGGTCGAAATCTGTAGACGAAGAAGCGTTTTAAAGAATTTTGGAAAGCGCCCTCGTTTGACCCCCGATGACCTCGGGTCGCAAAATTGCGAACACCCCCGTAGCCCCTCTACCCAAGGATCATCCTGTGCGAGTTTCACGAAAATCCGTCTAAGCATATACGAGAAGAAGCATATTTACGAAAGTTGAACGATAGACCGATAGACCGATAGATAGATAGATAGATAGATAGATAGACATGATCATGGTTCTATGAACCCAGGCACTACGTGCATGGGTTAATAATGGGGCCCTGTATTCTAGATTTTTGTTGAAACTGTCCAACAAAGTATTGTTTGGCCCATTGGGCAGCTAATTTCAAACAGTGCAGGAAGGAGGTGGATGTAAGAGCTCATATCCCCATGATAGATGCTTTAAAAAAAATTGAATAATCAATTATACACTTTACAAACCTCAAAATGGTATATTTCAATTTCCTGTATCACAAAAAATTAAGATGTTTACTTGAAACTTTCCATATATTCCCAATCAAGTTAACTTATCAATCAAAATTGTATAACTTATCTCTGTCTACCACAAGCCATTAACTTATTGAACATCCCCCATATATTATGCAGCTAGCCGGACACACATTATCCTTACGCCCAGTGCAGACTCCACTGTCGTACAGAATAGTTTGCTTAGAATATTTTATGCTGATGACAAAATGACGTAAGTCATCGGTGTGCAGATACCTTAAAAGCAGTTTTATTTCGATGAGTTGCATCATTTTGTCGTCAGCATAGAATATTCTAAGCAAAATATTCTATACAATAGTGGAGTCTGCACCAGGCCTTATTGCATTTAGAATTTGTTCCTAAATAAAGGTTTTAAAATTAGCATGTCATATGCATTCTGCATGAAGAATAACTCCCTTACCGATCAGGTCAAAAACTTATTGAAGATCCCGCATATATTATAATAGAGAAATGCAGCTAGTCGGACACACATTATCTTTATTGTGTTCAGAATTTGTTCCTAAAGGCTTTAAATTTAGCATGTCATATGCATTCTGCATAAGGAAGAATTCCCTTAGCGATCCCCGGGGTAGCGATCACACCTAGCTAGCACTCTAACAGGTCACAAACTTATTGAAGATCCCTCATATATATAAGGCCATTTAAAATTAATTGTTTGTCTCAAAGCTCCCACATGCATTAGTTTTAGAGTGCGCATTAGTTTTTGAAAAAGTTGAAAAAACAATTTTTTCCTTTTTTATTAATATTCAAGAAGCTCCTACATCCAAATAAAATGCATATGTCATCACTTCCATAGCGAAATGAATGGAGCGATCGGAATAGATGATCAACGGTGATGAAAGTACAAATACATGGTGTATCCAACCAAAAAATCGGATGTTTCTTACATGTACACCAAATCGAATCCAGTAATTATTTGCACTGGGATATTTTATTCGGGATATTTAAGAAGGCCGATATTAATATTAATTTTGAATCATGTAAATATATGAGGGGGTAAAATGGAACTATTTTCTATATCTCAGGACTTCTGTTACACACCAAAAAAAATCTTTGAAAAATAAAAAAAAAATAAGATAAAATAAAAAATGCATTTCGCATTAGTTTTTCAAGAGTAGGAGACTGAGCTTTGAGACAAACAATTAATTTTATTTGGCCAATTAATGCAGCTAGTCGGACACACATAATCTTTATTGCGTTTGGAATTTGTTCCTAAAGGCTTTGAATTTAGCATGTCATATGGATGATTCCCTTAGCGTTCACACCTAACAAGTACTCTTAAGGGGGAAGGGCACCTCTTTTTTCAAATATTGTAACAATCTTATATGAGTAGAAAAGCAAATCAAATTGTCATCACTATACTTTATTTGCATAAGAACTACATTAACTAATTATAGGCCCCTACCTAAAGATTTAAATTAAATCTGTAGATTAACTGTCAGATTTGACAGGTTTGGGGACAGTTTAAAACAATATTTTAAGATTTGGTTCAAAATAAATTTTAGTCAAAACAGTTGAAAATGAAGAATTATGACTAACTTAAGATTAGATTTCTGATACAAATTCTGACCTGTTCTCACTATTTTGATAAATGTCAACAAAATATTGAAAAAGAGATCCCAAATTTTAAGTGTCTTCGACTGGTTTATAGGTATAAAATAGTAAAATTACAAATATAGGCCTTCAAAAAACCTGTCTCTTATCTAGTTCAGCACGTAAATAAGTTAACGCTCAATGACTCTAAGACGAAAGTCATATTTTGTCAGTTCCAAATTTGTGAACAGCACCCCTTTCCCTAAAATTACCATTGATGATTCAGAAATTGACATTGCCAATGCGGCAAAGAATCTTGGAGTTACTTTGACAAAATAGTAATGAAAAGATAAAGTGAGCAAATATCAAGTTGTGTCTTTTATATACCTAAAGTCTGACCTTGTTGGGATTGGATACCCTTTTTTCAAAAGACGTTGATGCCACCGAATGTTGTAAATGAGACCCTTTGAGACACTTATATGGATGAGTGTGCGTACTGCTTAGCCAGTCATGTTGAGAGCGATCCCCTGGGAGTGCATCTAAATGGACAAGATAAGATTAAAAGGTGTAGGTTCCTATTTTAGCATGTGTAAAATTTACTTTCAACTTATTGACCTTGACCTCTGGAATGCATTGTATAAGGTTTCAACCTTTAAGCTTGTGTCTTGTTTTCTCTTGAGAGGCAAAAGAAGGTATGCAACCCTGGGGTTGAGGCTGTTATGTAAATACAAAAGAAAATGAAAAAAAAGGTATACCAATTATTTTACATTTTATGCTATATCTCCAAAATTATAAAGAATTTGGAGGTAAAATTTTAGATTTATAATAAGAAAAATATGAGCTTTCATTTGGCATCAAAAAATATGCTACTTCCAGCCCTGGTGGATGAGAATTTGATCGGAACCTACACCTTTAATCATTCCTAAGAATGTGCAACCTTGGAAGAGAACTGAGAACATACATGGCCTTGCGACACAAATAGGTCCCTAAAATATCATGGATCTGTTACAATTATTAACCCTAAAAATGATAGTAAACATGCATTTTTGCTGAAACTTCTTTACGTATTTGGGAAAGTTTGGTATCATATGAAAGGTCTATTTATTCTCTATTTAGGCGTAAAAAGCGAACCTCCTATGATTTTAATTAACAAAGTTATGATTAAAAAAACAATTAGGGAACACGATGGATCGGGTGGAGGCGGCGACAGTGGAGGCGGCTCGCATAGGACAACATGGAAAAGTGTAAGAAAGTTATGATTTATAAACACATGTATTGCTAAAAATAAAAAAACGCTGGGATCATAATTTTTTGCATATAATTCAATGAGAATTGAGATATGTATAATGCTAGAGCATGTATCGAATACTGACACATCGTCAACATTTTGTTGTTTCTTAATGGTTTATATGTGGGTAATTTTCTCTATGCATTACTGTACAAAACATGCATTCGAAAACTTGAAAACGACATATCTTTTGACCGAGTCGACATAGTTGGTAAAAGTTATACATTCTTCAAAAGGAAATTTGATGAGGAATCCAATTATGTGATTAATTTTAAGGTAGTGTATACACACACAAAATTTGACCGATATATATATCCCAAAAATTAATGAGTCGTTTCATAGATTTTGACCATCCGCAGTTATTTTGACCACAATGAAATTGGTCACCAAATGTATTATTTTATGGAAGGCTATCATTACATCCATCTGGATACACATTTCCCCAACAAAATCTCATTGTGCCAAGTTGGTTGACCAAAATGCACTTTTATTTTATTTTGCACCCTGTATAATTTTTACCCATCCCTCAAAATTAGGCTAATTTAGGTAAAACTGAAATCCTCAGAAAATAAGCTTTTCAGCAATATATAACTTTTTGGGTTTCAAGTGT
>JXSR01S023178.1:1433-12221 GCA_000969725.1 Ophiothrix spiculata
GTATACAAATACCATACATTAGATATGCTACAAGGAGCAACATGTACGAGCCGACAACTGGACCCTTTTGCCGCGGCGGTACACATATATGACCGTCTATTTCAAACGAGCTGTAAATACAGTAAACTTCATTTTGCACTAGTGAAAATAAGTGTCGAGGTCTTATTTGCCCAAATTGTTTTTTGACAGATTCACTCATAATCCTTGTGCTTACTTTAAAACACCAGCAAAGATTCATGTCAAGAAAATGATTGGAAATGTAAAATATCTCTATATTTTGAGGAAAATTTAAGGCTTACTGATCTTTGAACGTGTATATCTCAGTTAGACATTTTGCTCCCTGACATCCTTTGACAGAGCATAACTTTAATGACATCTGGAAATCGAGTGAAGTTCATCACTGAGGTGTAATTTTAATCAATATAGCATGATCTTTGCAAATAATTATATTAAAAGTGAAAATGAAGAGAGGCTGCATTTACGGCTGGTTTGTTATGTATGGTCACATATTGTACAGTAGTACTTCATATGCCCACGTAAATTGAGTTACTTTTGCTTTGAAACCAAAGTAAAATTTTAAGATTTCCTTTATTCATCAAAAAATTGATTATGCTACAGATAAAGACAAAACGTAGACTATGCAGTTAGGAAAAAAAAAATTTGCCCAGTTTATTTTCATTTAAAGGTGGATCGAAACGATCTGTGGCATAATTAATCAATTTTTTGATGAATAAAGGAAATCTTAAAATTGTACTCATCGCCTTTGGTTTCAAAGCAAAAGTAACTCAATTTACGTGGGCATGAAGTACTAGGTGTATAATATGTGACCACTGACCATACATAACAAACCAGCCGTAAATGAAGCCTCTCTTCATTTTCACTTTTAATATAATTATTTGCAAAGACCATGCTGTATTTTATTTCTTTGTTTTCTATCATTTTTGCCAATATATTGATAAAGTTAATGAGCAACATTGGCTATGTGCTCATTAATATTCATATTTACCAAATTTTACCAATATCTTATGAATAATCCTTCATACTATTTTTTTTACATGGTTTGGGTAAAACACTTGGTCAATGTGTTTCAATGGGCCAAAAAATTAACATATGACTTACCTGCCCACTTAATTTGCATTTATGAGCATTATACAAAAAGCTAAGTAATTATGAAAATATGCAAATTAGATGGACAGGTAAATCATACATTTAAGTTTTAGGTCATAGAAACACATTGGCAAAGTTAAACTTCTGAAAGGTAAAAGTAGTATTAAGGTTTATTCATAAAATATTGGAAAAATATTGGCAAAAATTAATATTAATGAGCACATTTTGCCAGTTTTCCTCATTAACTTCATCAATATATTGGCTCATATTGGCAAAATCAATAGAATACAAAGAAACTTTAAACAGCAATATCTCATTAACCGTTTGTCCAATTTGGCTCAAATTTTGGAATTAAGATTTTTTTTGCTTGGCTCTCTGCAACAGGCCTATTTTTTTTATCTCAATCAGAGCAACTTCATTTTGCCTTTAATACTACTTTAATACCTTAACCTCTTGCCAAATGTATGTGAAACAAGCTCTTTTTTTGTACAAAAACAAGAAATTAAGCAATATGCACCAAATAATAAGGTTATTACATACAAACATTTTATTTCCACATTTAAAACTACACACATCACAAATTCCTTCCAAGTCCATAAAATGATCAGTGTTGATCTGGGAACAGTTTCAAATTTACACATAATTCAAACCACAAGTCTTATGATTAGGCAATGGTATATTTCAAGGTCAAAGGTCAATAGTTTGAACTCAATAGTGACCCTTATTGGTAACAATTTCAAATACCGTAGAAATGCAATGTATGGTATATTTTTCTGAATTCATCATGTTAATATGGCTGAAAATTTTTGACACATTATCAGTGCCGATTTATGAATGCAACTAATTAATTTAAAGAGATATACAAGTTCAGCATCATCCCCAAACTTTTGTGCAGTCATTTTTGAGATTTTTGCATCTTTAGCAGTGATAATGGAAGCATGCAAATTATATATTATTATTGTCAAATTCAACCCATATATATCAAAATATTTAGATTTGCTTTCATTAATTATGGTTGTCGACAACAAAAAATACTGCCACCCAGAGTTAAAATCTTAAAATCAGCTATATTAGCAAATTCAATGGAAAATGTAAAATGAAAAGTATTGCTCTCAGGCTATGCATAACATCAAATCAAAATTGACTGTCCATTGTTTGAGGACTTGGGTCCACTGTTGTGAGGACTTGGGTCCATTGTTTGAGGACTTGGGTCCATTGTTTGAGGACTTGGCAAGGAATCATTAGTAAACAAGTAATGTACACGTGACCATAATTAATTAAACTCCAGGAAATTTTAACACTTGATTCTGGTCCGCATTGATTGCTTTTAAAAAACACAAAGAAAATTAAAATTGTGGAACTATTTATAGATTTCAACCATGTTTGTGATTTTAACCGAACGCATTCCTCCACCTACTATAAGAATCAACTTTATTCAAAATCACAGATTCATGGTTTGTTACACCAAAAAACAATGCATATATCAACTAGAACTAACATTTCTACTATTTTTCAACTTTTCCTTTTTTTTACAAAATTGGCAGACTCTACAGTATATATAAAACTTTCTTTGACAACCAAGTGTACAAAGCTAGAATAATCATATGATACAACATCACCTCCCAAGTCAAAGTCCATATTCTATTAAGCTGATCTATGCACATCAGTCCTTGGCAACCAGTTGTATTGTGTTGTCAATTGAATATTCATATAAAAATAGAAGGGTTTATAAAATTATCACAATATGAACTTTGACCTTGTGTGACATAAATAAAGCGCACAAACCTAGTCTACAAGAGAAGCGATATACATGTATATTGAATTAATCCTAATCAACTGCTGAATTTTAAATTTGTAGAAGACAAACAAAGAGGAATCTAAATTAATCCAGTCCATATAAAGAGTGTTTCAGAGCAGCGGGTTTATAGCATCTTTATAGGGTATAGCTCCATGACAAATGGTCAAGGAATTTGCAATTTATGGTTGCCGATGTAGTACAAATCATTTGCACAACGTCCAAACCCACAATAACATCAGAATGAATAGACTTATGACTTGCTGTTTGTCCTCCACAAATGAATCTACTTTACTGGCCTTTACAGAGAGCATAAACTGGGTTTGGAATATCTGTCATGGTGGTCACATGTTAGTAAAAAGTCGAAAACTTCTACTGCACAATCTCAACTTTTTATCGCTCTTGAACAATGTGCGGCAATTTGAATTAAAATATTAAAATCCAGGCTCTCAGACTGTATTTACCCGATGTTTGTCCAATTTTAGCTCCTGGTGATTCATAACTGTTACACAACAAAATCAAAGATCTCTCTACCATGAGTTATCTTTCACATATATGTTAAACTATGTTGGTTCCTGATACAAACTTTCTTCAGAAAACCTTGTTCACAACCCAATCATGGCAATATGCAGTTTGGGGTGCACCATTAGATTTCCAGGAAGTTTTTCGGAAAAAAAAAATTCCCCCTCCACAGGCAGAAGGCAACCCCACCGAACATGGAATAGACAGAAAAACAGTAATTTCCAGGGAAAAAAATCACTCCCGAATGGGGCTCGAAAAAATCAATCCCGAACCCAACTTCCTGCTCCCCCTGGAAATGGTGCGCCCTTTAAAGTTGCAAATACAAAGTCACCTGCCATAGCTACAAGCCAGTCTGAAACAACCTTTACTTGATGGCTACCATACTCTAAAAGTAACAAATCTGTAGTCATTTTCTTTCATCATCATCGGTAAATATAGCGGTTTGGTAATACTGTATTATTTACAAAACTGTACAGCCTTGGTGGTCACTTATTGACCATGTGCAGCAACATGTCTTACATTTATTTCTGTGTTTATCAATTAGCCAAGTGTCAAGTTGTGTTCAATCACTTAGTCATGACTAGTCCACTTAGCTAAGTTTCAAGGAGTGTTCACACGTGATCATTTAGTCATGACTAGTCCACTTAGCCAAGTCTCAAGGTGTGTTCACACATGATCACTTAGACATGACTAGTCCTCTTAGTCAAGTCTCAAGGTGTGTTCACACGTGATCACTTAGTCATGACTAGTCCTCTTAGTCAAGTCTCAAGGTGTGTTCACACGTGATCACTTAGTCATGACTAGTCCACCCATGTACAGACGTATCATGGAAGTGTCTCAGTATGGCTAAAAGGTGTTTCATAAGTTGATTGAGTCACTCGAATTAATAATTCTCACCATATTTAGGCGCTGGAGCAAAATTAGGCCACAACTTTGTGCAGCTAACTGCAACAAGGCCAAAACTTTGATTTTCCAAGATGGCTGCTTTAGGCTTGATTATCCACCTCAAGGTTATTGTAAAATATTGACTACTTGTTTTGAAATTATCTAGAGGTGCATATAACTTTTAATAGCCCATAGTGGCCATCTTGGAAAATCAAAGCTGTGGCCTGGTTACGGCAAGCATTGTGCCCCAGTGCCTTAACATATTTGAGGGCCACAACCTGTTCATTTTGCATCACGCCTCGCCTTGTACGGGGCCTTGTAAAACTAGTCATGACTAGTCTTGTGTGAACACAGCCTTGACATTTTTGAGAAATGAAACCATACATTTTGTCACAACAGCTTTTGACAAAATGAAATACTGTTCAGTACAAGAAAGTCCTATTTGTGGTCGGACAGTCACGTAAAGCCGTGGGTCCCCTGTGCGAATGCTCCTTCATGGGGCGGGGCGTTGCATACCTGGTGAGTCTATTAGCAAACTCTTTTGAGATGCTCTTACTGACTACCCATAGAGGGCAGTATTCTGTTTTCCTATGTTGATCAACCCATATAGAGGGCATTTTGTTATATTTTCTCACGTTGGTCAAGTCATAGAGCCTAGAGGGCAGTATTCTATTTTCTCAAAACTGATCAAAGAGCATAATAATGTCACAGAGTAGAGCCTGGTGTTGTGAAACGTGCAATTGTGAATTGTCTCTGCCACTTACTGTTTCAAGCCCGCCCCATTTACATTATGGAATTTTACAATTCACCCATTTATCAGTTGGGCAAAGCAGAATTAGGTATGAACATTGGTGACAAAATGTTGGTTGACTTGCATCATTCAAATCAAGTCACCTCCTGACAAACCAGTGACTTGATTGAATGCTACTACAGCCGTCAATCATTGATCAAGCCAAGTCAACCATTGATGTGCTGAAGAGAAGATATCGTGTGTATCCCATCAAGCATTGCTTCATATGGCAAATGTTGCGCAGGAAGTCATGTGAGTAGTTAGTGATGAAATATGCCCAAAATGCAACTTTACAATGATTAACTGTGATTTATGGGAATTCCATCACTAACTAATCACATGATTCTCTATACAAGCAATCCCACAGGAAGCAATGCATGATGGGATACACACAATATCTTCTCTTGATGTGCTAGGTGTAGTATCCAGTAAAGTTGCATTTAGAGTCCAGCAATTTCATCAACATCGCACGACTTCTGCCAATACACAGTCATTCAGAAGCGTATGTGAACTGAAGACTGCGTATCAGGAGGCCATGGCCTTCTACCAATACGCAGTCTTTTGATAGTACATGCGAAGAGTGCATATCGGCGGCGGCGGGCAATGTTGCAATGATGAAACAGCTGGAGTCTTATATGTACCATAAGGGTCAAGCAAAAATGATTATCATACAACAAATAATTATTGCTACAGGTGATAAATAAGGTTCGTCAAATCTGTTTGGTTTGTGTATTCGCTAATGTTCAACAGCGCTTTAAGTTCAAATTTAAATCAAAATATACATAACATAAATTACCATGAAAACAAAATCCAGCACAATAGTTCAATTCAACCTTTGTGAACAATTTAATGTAAATCTCACGTGGAGGGAGTGAATAATCCAAATGAAACAGCCAACTGGACATTCCATTTACCCTCAGTCAACAATTTGACCAATCTGGGTCAGAGGGAGTGAATATTCCAAATGAAATGGCCAACTGGACATTCCATTTACTGTCAGTCAACAATTTGACCAATCTGGGTCGGAGGGAGTGAATATTTGCAATTTACAGTCGATCCATTTCATTTTCATTCACACTCCATCCATGGAAACTTTTTAAAACCATTAACAAAGGGAGGATGGACTTCAAGTGGATTTTCCCATTGATGCACCGGTGGATGGGTGGGTGGTTAGAAGCTATTATATTTTTACATCTACTACAAAAATATTTTACATGTACTCATATTAAAAATAGCATGGCCAACGACTTCAGTAACTGTACAAAACCACTGCTCAAACCAAATTCCCGTAAGTTTTAAATCCAAATGACTTGAAACAACAAGTTAACGAAATTATTAGGATATTGCTCTATAGCGATGACTAACAGTTACTACTTACAAATATCATGAATCAAGATATCAAATCTTTTAAATTGAGTGAAACAACTACTTAAATTCAAACATGTGTATCATATTATTAGCTACCCATCAAATGAAGCTGCACCAGATGGGAATTACACAGGTTAGGTTCTCTAACCCACATATCGCAAGTAATCCTGGTCAGCAATGTTGAGTTGATGTCAATGACTTTCACTCTAAATTCATTATAAACATCAAAAGATACCAGGACCTTCCCATCATGCCTTGCTTCCGATGGGATTTTTTGTACAAGAAATTGTTTCAAATTTACGGGATAAAACTACCCTAAACTATTATTAGTTGTTGTAATCTTGCATTTTGTGCAAAATTCATCACTAAAGCTAGAAACAATTTCCACTACGAAAAATCCCATAGGAAGAAATGCATGATGGTTAAGTCCCGATATCTTCTTTGTAAACATCTGCAAACTGCAATTGCATGAAAATACAACTTAATTTACCTTAACAATAAAAAAGAAACAAAGTTCTTGAGTTTGAGGAGAAACTGCAGTGCTCCTAAGGAAACAAGAAAATGCATTCTGGTCCCAAGTGACGATTCAACGCGATGACGACGTAATTGTGACATATGTTGCAATGGCTGACATCTGCTGCCAAAGCAACGTCTTATACGATGACATCTGGCACTATAAAAGTGTCAACTGATGTGGTGACAATGACATTTGATGCCACAGCGACGTTTTGTACGATGACATCTGAAACGCTAACGATAACTGATATGATGACAATGACATCTCGTAAGATGTCAGCGGCATCTAACATTTATGGCTTTATACGATGACATCTGACGGTATGACAATGATAACTGATGTGATGACAATCTGATGCCACAGAAACGTCAGATACAATGACATCAAAGACTGACGAGGACAACTGATATGATGACGATGACATCTCGTAAGATGTCAGCGGCATCTAACATTTATGGCTTTATACAAATTCATTTTTCAAGAGTTTTCCAGTCTAAAAGTTTGTGACTTGCTGTGGCTGGCTGTAGAATCATGATTTGGCCTTGGCTGCCTTGGCTTCGTTCTCGTCTTCCTTTGTTTCTGGTTCTGGGTGCCAGGTCAACCTCTCTTCATAGAATGCAATCACTACTTGGGGGCATTTGACGTTGGCTTCTTTTGCTCGTACTAAATCAGCTTCGTTGGAATCTTTCCTGTAAAAACAAAGGGATGCCAATTAATTAAAATCAGGAACACAGATCAGTTTAATTATATAGGTCACATGGGCTATTTTAAATGTGTAGCAGAGCAGCCCATACATGATGCAATTAATGGTACCTGCAAAGTTCAGCAATTTATCAAAAGATATTGCTCATCAACATCTACTAATACAGAGTCTTTAAATAGATGTGTAAAAATATTTCTTCTGTGTGTGTGTGCTGAATGTCTTGCTGAAATAACTAGACTCTGAACACAACATATCGACAGTTATTCATACACTCCGTGTGTCACCTAGCCAATCAGAACGCAACAGGCCTTCATTTTTAAGGAGAGCTTGAGCAATTGCTCTCCAGCGCTCACCTAAATAGTCTCTTAGGAGAGTAATATTTAGCTCACCTTAAACTACTCAAACCAGTATATACCTAATGCACAGACCTCAAATTAATCTCCTCACACCTCTCCCTGAATCTTTCAGATGAGTGATTTATAGCTCTTCAGCAATTTTCAAAAATAAAGCCCTGCGCAATAATATAAAGTATGCGGAGTGCAGTGGATTTTCACAATGCACCGCGCTTGTTGCGTTCCGGTTTGCGTGGCGGCGTTTAGTGCATATGAATTTTTCATTGTTTTTGTTGGGTGATTATTTATTTAGTTTAGAGAAGTTTTGGGTTTTGATGGTCATATTAAAGGCTGTATTTCTTTTCACAAAAGATACAATATTATTTTTCTGTCATGTATGAATTGGATTAATAAATTTGCATTCCATTATGCTCGTAAAGGAGACAATATCAATGCACTTACGGTAAATTTTGATTGCTGTCCAATGCACTCGGCTCCCTACGGGCCTCATGAATTGGACGCATCATAATTGACAATGCATGAAATGCACATTTATTAACCTATAATTTATACACTCCACATGTAATCTAGCCTTGAATCAGAAATCAAGAATATGCACCGATTAATCAGGTTCTGACTTGGTGCTGATTATTACCGAAACCACCAATTTGCTGAGTATATCAACTGATTATTGATTTAAAGGGGCATTGGACAACTTTTTGAAATTTTGTTTGTAGTTGATTTACACATCCTATGTTAGAAAATAACAGTCAATTACCGAGATATCGCGAAATTGTTTATCAAAACCTTCAAAAAAGTCAAAAATTTGAATTTTAGTTCATTTGTTGATTTTGGGTATGAGGCTATTCTTTAAATGTATTTATTGATGCTATACAATGAGAAAGAGCCAAAGATGTGTTTGTAAAACATTCTTTTCATATAATAAATTGCAGAAAAATCAACAGAAATTTGGAATTTTCATCTGATCTACTGAAAATGCAAATTCTAGACATTCAACTATAGAGGGCAGTATTTATCGTTGTCGACAACAATAATTAAAAATAAGAGAATATCTAAATATTTTGATATAATTATAAGGTTTGAATTTGACAATGAAACTTTGCATGCTGTCATTATTACCACTAATACTTCAAATGATGCAAAAATCTGAAAATGTTTGGGGAAAAGTTTGGGGATGATGCTGAACTTGTCCAATGCCCCTTTAAGTGATTATTGCTTATTGGACAGAAAAACAAATTTAAATCATTATTTTAGACTAAAAACACAAACCCAAGAATCCTAATTGTAGATCACAAGGTTAAAGGTGCAATTCATGATTTTGATGTGACAAAAATCTTGCTTCTTTTCTAGCTAAATACAAAGAAAAGTACAACATAAATATATACTGAAAATTTCACTTGATTCCGACCATTCATTTCCAAGTTACAAGCTCTTCAGCATTTTGAAAATCCCTATAATAGGCTACTGTGTTGTAATTACTGTCGGGGCCCCGACAATAATTAAAAATTACACATTTTCTCACTTTTCTCAAAAATGCAAGCACATATGAAAGAATGGTTTGGGGATCGCAACATTATACCAGTTGTGGATTCTTATAGGCTAAGAAACTCAATTTTAATAGATGTGACCTTGAGGGTGAAAAGTGGATCATGAATTGTCCCTTTAATACAACATTAGTTTTAGTACTGCAATACTGTTGATCATTGTTGATTTTTCCTATTAAAAGGCAGACGGAAAGGTATCTGCTTTTCTTTTCTTTTTCAATTTATGATGAACAAAATCTGCACAATTCATTCAAAAGAAAAGACCCTGCACACAGTCAATGAAATTAATCAGCATCAGTTCAGGCCGATCATTTCATCAAGAAATCAGTTGTCAGGATTACTGAATATTGGCTAATTGGTGCAACACCATAAAGCTCTAGCACCATAAGTTTGTTTTTACTTTCAGGAGGAACAACTGATAACCAATTCTTTGAATGCACCTTTACCTAAGATTCCACATTTCTCACATTGAATGACAGTGACAGCTTACAAATTTCCCACAAGTTTCCTGAATTTCCAGGCCGCCAGGTGGCTGAGTTACCCAGTTTTTCCAGGCCTGCCTATAATCCTTTCTTGAATTGTAACTTACCATTTCATGAGGAACAATAGATCACCGTTATTTTCTGTTGCACCAATAATCCTTTCTGGAACCATACCCCTCTCAAAACCTGTTTTCCTTTTGTGTACTGGAACGGATGCTTCACCATCTTTTTTCTGTTGTGTTGTTGATTTACCTGAGGACTATCAGAGAAAAACAATACCGCACTTAGCATTAGGCCAAAAAAAGAAACAAGTCAGTTTCCCATAGAAGTTTGGCGGAACTCACAATTTGGATACGTATCCGAATTTAGATACTCTGTATCCAAATTCTGAATTTGGATTAAAAACAGCTGAAACGGGATATCAGCTGAAATTAATATTCAGCTTCGCAGCGCACCATACTGGTATGTATAAAAGGCAATAACATTATCATAATTTTTCATCTAAATTCTAAGAAAGTTTTTGGCCAAATTATTTTGCCTTCTGTGATAAGGAGCTATCAGGACATGTTTCGAAGCTGTCCCGCTGGAATTGCACAGATGGAAATGACATTTCCACAGATAAATTCCACAGATAAATTTATCATAAATGCAAGAAAGATGTTCTACGTGTACTTGCCAGCTTGCGCTATCAATTTGTTTCCTGCGCCACAACAGGCGTATCA
>JXSR01S023179.1:7998-27619 GCA_000969725.1 Ophiothrix spiculata
AAAGTAACTGCATTGGTACATCAAGCAAACCTAAAGCAAGCCTATGTTTTGATAGTCACAACGGATCAAGTCATATGCGTAATACTGCGATCCTATCTTATTTCCCTTGCTGGCTAAACATAATAATGTCTGCCCATATAATAGAAGTATGTGAACACAGCCAGATTCTAAAGACATTATACCCCTGTGCACTGCAATGTAACTGCATTGGTACATCAAGTATGATGCTGAACGTTTCCAATACACCATTAAGAATATAAAACCTTTTAGTGTTTTTCTATTGATCTTACGGTATCATTCCGGTTAACAGGGCTTCCAGATAATAGCAGGGAGAGTAGTCTGTGTTGCAGACCATTTTACTATGAACATGCTAACACACCATCCAGGCACTAGAAACTTACAAGCACACCACCAACTATCAAACTTTTCCCTATTAGATTTGCTCGCGCCTTCGGCGCTCGCAAATCCCTGGCCTCCGGCCTAGTCTTGCGCCTTTGGCGCTCAATGTTAGTGACCGTCAGAAAAATAACACAAATCTAGTATTTGACAAAGACTACAGTGAGAGTTGTTTTTCTATTGCAATGCAATATCGGCGAAATACTTGACGCTAAAATATCAGGAGAAACTTCCAAATACAAGCTAATATTATGGAACACGTCGGTAGCCATATAAACACAAAACATTTCCAAATTATTAATTATGTGTATGACAGACATGTTATTACTATTAAACTACTGTCTAGACCAAGTAATTAATACATGAAGCACTAATTAGTTATTGTTTGAGTTTACATGTTAATACATGAAGTACTAATTAGTTATTGTTTGAGTTTATATGTTAAGTCCATAAAAATCCAGCGGTAGGCCTTATGCACAATGTTATTAGGAATAAAAATAATATTATGACTTGCCATCATTGCAATAATGTTGACGGCCATGGCTATACGCATGACCGTCGTGCACTTAATTTTGTAAAGTCTATACGCAGGACCGTTCTTCCCTGTGTCTATTTCCAATCAAAATACAAGCAATACAGGAAAAACATATCATAAAATAAATAAATAAATAAATAAGCAAATAAGATGAAGATATATAAATGCATAAGTAGAGCCTACATTTGTTCAATGACGAAACAACATGAAAAACTCACGTGAAGACAAGTAAAATTTCAATTTATTATTATCATAAATTATACCGTTTATAAAAGCTAACTATTAATAGTCATGATAGCAAAACTATAACATGCAGTTTCTCTGGCAAGAATATAAGGCGATAATCGATCTCAATATTTAGGTCGTCCCCTAGCCGCTTGTGATTTTGCCAACGGTGGCGCCGCATATAGACTTCACAAAAATTAAATATTTATTTATTTTATCATGGCGGTATTAATTATAGCTCTATGATTTTATGACATGTTTTTGCTGTGTTACTTATGATTTGAATGGAAATAGACACAGGAAAGAACGGTCGTGCGTATAGACTTTACAAAATCAAGTGCACGACGGTCGTGCGTATAGACACTTCCAATGTTGACATCTATTACAAATTATATTAGCTGGTCTGCACCCACTAAACTGTGTTAGCTGGCTTCCACACCGAGGCAGAAGGATGCAGTTTTCTATTGTAGGTTAACCGATATTTCACCGTTAAAAATCATTCTTTTTGCATGCAAGATAAGTGGCGGTGAAATACCAGAGGAATCTTCACCGCCATTATCGGGCAAATGCCAGAAAAAGGTGATTACCTATTGGGATTTTTTATTCCTTTTTCCGGTATTTAACTGGTTAAGAAAAACGCTGTATGATACCTGAACATTTCAGTCATATCTGTCTTTCAAACCCCAATGCCAGTCATCTTGTCACTCTCACCAGGCAGCAGAGCATTTATTGATTTGCGGAATTCATATGTGTCCCGTCATATCGAAAGGTACCTTAATACCGGCATAGTAAATTACGAGATACAGGCCATTGAAGCTGAGCATAGTTAAAAATCACGTCCAAGGTCGAATTTCTAATTTCATCAGAAACGTTACCTTTGAAGTGTATTCTATCATATTAATCAGGTTCCAACATCCAAAACATAAGACAAATGTTTTAAAAACAGAGATAAAAATCCTTTCTCCATTCACGTTTAACCAGTACAGAAACTTTAAACTTGATTTTCTCAGAACTTTAGTTTTCGGAATCAGCCTGATACCTTTTACCAATTTGGATGTAACTTTGTAATCGAACATCCAATAACCAAAAGCAAGGTATCATTTTAAAGCCTAAAATATAATCATTCAGATGAGACCAAAAAATCAATTTCAATTTTGCCGACCTTAATGTACCTTTCGATATGACGGGTCACATATGTTTGCCACTAGCACATTGGATCCACATTTATTGATTTCCCCTATCCATATTATTTGCTGTTGGCACATGGATGAGAATTTAGGTTTTATTAGATATATCTGAATGGAGCTCAAAACAATATGCTACATTGTAAATTGATACACTAGAGATGCAAAAATAGAAATATTTGAAACCAAAAGTTAATATCTGATCCCGGGTATCTGATACATCACAATTCGTTGGCTGCAAGCCTGGTTGGCTACAAGCCTGGTTGGCTACATCACATATGGTTCTATCTCATATTTTTGACATTTTTGAGAAAATTGGGAATTAATAGATACAGGAATGGAGAAATACGCATCGTACACTAGAACAATAATAACAATCAGACAAATCACGAACAGGCCAGGATTTCATTTTATTTGAAATATAATCCTGGCTGAACAGGGACTCGAACCCTGGACCTCTCGCTTGCTGGGAATTAATACTTTGACGCTGAACTCTTCAAGACTGCAGAATTTCACATGTAGTTTCTACCTAATTAATTAGATATTAATTAACAAATTTGATTAATGTGCAATAAATTCAAATTAATGTTATCACATACAGTCCTATCTCGACCTAAACTACATCACATAAGGTTGTATGTGAAACTGCATCACATAGGGTTCTATCTAAGATAGAACCGTATGTGAAACACCAATACGACAATCACATGGTTTTATAATACGGCAATGAATACATTGCATACGAGTCTATCAGGGTCTACCTTGGACATCGTTTGGAAAACACAAAAAATGGTTATCACATACTGATCTGTAAGTCCACAGTTAAATAAAACAGTGCTGGCTAAATTCCCATTTTTTTTTCACTAAGTTAAAAAGTCTGAATTATTTTCCGAAGATATCACCTTTTGGCTGGTAGTGAATAACACAATCAGTGTTTTTCAAGCTTATTACGAATGGAAAATTTTAAGTCACGTTTTTCTCGATACACATAATTTGTGAGATAGGACCGTATATGATGCAGCCGACGAATTGGTCTTTCTTACTATAATCTCCACTTGTCGTCTCAGTGTTTTATTGAGTTGTGGTATCTATATTATTTGCCATTGGCATGTGGGACAGAAATATTGGGTTTTATTGGATACTGTATTAAACTCTTAAGCCAAGTTGAAGTCAATGTATTAGGGCCAAAACATAGTCGGCCTCCAAACAAAATTTCCGCTACCAATCATTTGGTCGTGACGTTAAAATGACGAGTGACTCTTAACAAAATAACTTCAACACCGAGTTGAGACCAAATAAAATTGTTATTGAATTGCCATATACATTGGACCAAATGTTTGTTACCCGTTCATACTTTAAATTCGATGGCAAATATTTGGTGACGTCACGGCCAAATGTTTGGCAGGAAAAATTTTGTTTGGATGCCGACTATGGTTTCGGCCTTTACATTGTAATTCCATACACTCGGTATAAAGTATTACTAAACAGAAGAATTAATATACCTGCACAATACAATTATCAAGACTTCAAAATTAACTCCAATCCAAGAAGATACTCCACTTGTTGCTATATTGTCAATAAAGGGAACCGGCGCTTATTGATTTACGGTATCCGTATTATTTTCCATTGGCTCCAGGGATGGTAAAATTGGGTAACACTTGATACTTTATCTTTGAGATGAGTTGAACTCAAGGCTTTGTATTGTAAATTCATACACCTAGAAAAATGATTATCAATTTAGAATAGGAACAGTTATTATATCTGCACTTACAAATTTACAATAATCAAGACTTTTAATATCTGTAATATAATATATTACTTCAATCCCATCAGATTCTCAACATGTCGTATTGTCAATAGAGAGAACCAGAGTTTATTGATTTGCGGTAACCAGAGTTTTTTGCCATCGGCATAGGGGACAAGAAAATTGGGTTATACTGGAAACTACATCTTTGAGCCATGTTCATATCAATACGCAACATTGTAATTTCATATACTTAGTTGTAACTGGAATTGATACACTACTTTTTTATTTGGGAAGGATCAGGTTTTATCAAAATCTCACTAAGAAACTTAATTTTCCACCACACCACAGAGTAAATCGTAACTTTCAAACAATATGTATCAAAGTATCTGCACTTTGAAAACTTTGAAGGGTGTTTTAGAATCCTGTAAGTGCATGAGGGGGAGGGTCTATATGGACCCTGGATTTTGATCGCTTTAAAAAACAATGTTCTTCACATTACTTATCTTTAAAACTGTACACAGTGATACACCAACTCAATACAATTCATATGAAACAAAAAAATTTTAAATCCATCACTCCATTTCAAAATGGCAGCCAGATATCTAATTTGAATCAAATTATATTTTTTCCAAAACATTTCCTATCAAAAGTACATCACTAAAATTAAAAAAATTAAAAAGTTGTTTTGTTTCGGTTTTAGGGACAAAACAAAATTTGAACAGCATCATCATTTTACCAGTTACCAGCTAATTATCTCAAAAACAACGCGACAGATTTGAATTTTTTTGCACCAAAACATGCGCAGCCCCTACCTTGTCAATTGTAAACATAAAATGTTGCATTTTCCCACTTCATGCAAAAAACAAAAAACAAAATCCAGGGTCCATATGGACCCCCTAAATGCACTTTAGTGTTTAATCCATAGTTCAAACCATGATCACAAATTAAAAGTTCACCTTCCTGCTGCACTTAAATGATTTTATTACATTTCTAGAACATGTGTCACATATCTAGTCTTCATGAACCTGAACATTTATAAATAGAAAAACAAAAATTATTTGTGTTTGTTAAAGTTGAATTTATTTTCAATGATGTTGTTTCTAGATATAAAACTTCTTTGCATCTACCAAAATATTTTATTGAGGACCATATGTTATTGGATAAACAGTATGTCTCAAAAATATTCCCAAATGTTTGTTGTGCAAGGAATATCGCCGGGAATGTCGCACAAACTAAACTTCTCATCCTTCTTGACATAGCATAAATAAATGCCATTATTTTTGTTATGTTAAGCAAATCCTTATACCAAAATCAAACATGCAAATCGAAATTCAAATATTTTTGTCTTTTCAAAAGAAATCACATTTTTGCAATATCTGGTAGCTGATTGTTATTTTCTAGCATTAAGAGTGTAAAATAATTGCATATAAAATAGGGAAAATTTTCCTATTCACCTTTAAAGACAATTGTAGACATATAAAACTGTTAACATTAAATTTCATATGCTTTTAAACTACAGTACCAATTTCAAGTATTTTCAAATTCATGACAGAAAACATCACTCAAGGATGTCTTTATTGAGAAGCACTTACACCTGTCATTTAAAATAAGCTTTCCACCTTCAAGATATTCAAGCAATACTTTCACAACTATTTCTATATGATTACACTTGGCCATGGACTTCAATAAGACTAATCGTTTCTATATTTATTCTACTCACTAAACATGGCAAGGTCAATTTTAATAACCACTCAATGTAGAAAACACTATGAAAGTAAACTTGTCAATAGGGCTAGTGACTGGGTGATTTGAGTTGTGTGTTGTTGTTTTTTGTATTATAAATTAGGTGTGAAGTTTTTTTTAATTATTTGTTTCATATTATATTTGTTTTTAATATTTAAAATTGAAAAAAAACTGTGAAAAAATCCTAAACAAACAACTGCATAAAACTGGGTGTAAATAAATAAATAAATAAATAAATAAATAAATAAATAAATAAATAAATAAATAAATAAAACAAATAGAAAGCAAAATTTGCTTGAAGCATAGATATGCTTGAAGCTACAATGCCTATAAGTTGATGTTATTCAAACCAAAAATATATCAAATCGACCGAACAATTGATTTTTAACAAATTTGTGATATCCCGTACTGAACCTTTTGAGTTTGTTTGTTTTTGTCATCTGATACACATTAAAACAAAATTGTTTACGACTAACAGCACTCAACATGTTTCTTATGAATATCTCGAAATGCTCAGGTGAAATAAAGTGCTGTAATTACCAGTAGCATCAAATGATGACAATATCACAGCCAACAAAACTCATCGTGTTCTAACATGCTGTGTTCAATTACTGCCTCGGCAACCAATTGAAATAATTACTTGATTATTGCAGCGCTATTAATCAAGTGCCTTCAATATTAATAATCTATTGTACAGTCTTCATTACAGAATGGGTGATTAATGAAATGAGATGTTTGTTATCCTGTGTTGAAGTCTAGGCCAGAGGGAGTTGATACAAATTATAGCAAGTGTGGTATCTACGAATCAAATGAATGAATTATAATTCATTCTGCTTAACCATATATTCTGTGCAATCAATACATAAATTTTAAGGTGTCATTTTGTATTTTTACATGTCATATATTTGTTGAAAATATATATTTTGATATATTGTTGTCTCTAAAATTAATATTGTGATTATGTTTGATTACATCAAAGCCAATTAGGGTGCACCCTTTTCTGCTCCCCAAGATACTTCACAGTCGGCACAGGACATGATTAATAGAAGCCACTAGATTTAGGGACGAGGGATTTCTAAAACGCAAATTTAGGATACATGTTACGTGTATTTCAATTGGGTCACGTATTGAAGAAAATATTACAAAAATCATATTTTTAACTTTCCTCAAAAACTTACAAAAGTGTTAGTAATATACACAATAAATGGTATTCCAAATCTGCTGGGGTTCACGTGTGATCCCCACTTTATCATATTTTTTTACCGATTAGGAATATAATTTTAGTGACCATCACGGAAGTTGTATTTACCAACAGCTTAACGCCAGAGACGGTGTAGACATGACGCAGCAGCTATGATTGGCTACGATACCGTACTGCAACCAGTAATAGTTGCCACGGCCACCCTCCTCTGATACTTCAGTTTCAAAGACACCCGTTTTCAAAGAGAGTGTTTTTTCTATAGTTTTAAATCTAATTTTTGCCAAATTTTCATTGACAGGTACTCAGAGTATTTTTGGGGAAAGTGACGCTCATTTGAATATTAAAATAGTTTATATTTTGCATTGTTCTCCATGGGAAAATTACATGTAAAATCTTCATAAAAACGTCCAATTAAATAAATTAACAAATACAGGTAAATGAACATGCAGCTACTTGTAATAAAACTGCAGAAGCTTGAAGTGCAGCAATCCGAAATGATGCAGGCGAGTGATTCCCTTAAGAAACGGTCATTGATCATCATAAGTATCATAGGCAATTACCCACACAATATGTTTACCGTGTGGGTATTTTATTGAGCTCAATATGTCAGTCAAAAACAAAATATTTCAAAGTGTTTCAAAAAATCATACCATAGACAAACCTGATATGATACTAATGTTGATTTCACATGTAGTACCTGAGGAAAGTTTTTTATTTTTAAATCATCAAATTAAGTTAAATCAGTAGTAACTTCGATAAATTTTCATAGGGTGTAAATTATTAAAGTAATATTTATGCAAAATATAAATAAATCTACCTGACAGTATATTGCACCAATATTTTTTTATTTTTTAGACACAATGTATCTTTTCCTGCGAAGCATCAAGAACATTTAGCCCCAGGAGGGGGGTACTTACATTGATGGAAGGTATGGACATGTGCTGCCCTCAAGACCCCCTTTTCAAGCCTCCTCTTCCGCTCCCCAAGATGTTTTCAAGTTAATTTTGAGCGATTTTCAGCTCAAATAGTCGTATAATGGGAAAAAAAGCAGTTCCTGAGACTTCAATTCAGGGAAAAAATCAGTTCCATAGACCCTATTTTTGACCTAAAATCCATTCTGCAAGACTCTATGTTGGAGATTGCGGATCTCACATACCTTTCAAAAAAATTAGCATAGCACCAGTATGAAGGAGAAATTAAGCTCTACGACTGAAGCAGCATCAAAGACTGGATGAGTGCCAATAAATTAAAACTAAATGGCAACAAAACCGAGTTCATTATCATCGGTACTTCACAAGGTCTCAGTAAACTTCCCCAAATGGATCTGAGAGTGGCTGACAGTGTCATCAAGTCTTCTACCTCTGCTCGTAACTTGGGTATAATATTTGACTCTCACTTAAGCATGACTCCTCACATCAACAGTATGATATCTTCAATCAACTACCAGCTTCGCAACATTCGGCGTATAAGACGTTTCATTGATCAAAAGACACTTCACACAATAATTCTGGCTCTTGTTATCTCACGCCTGGACTCAGGAAATGCTCTTCTGTATGGTGCAAAATCAGTCGACCTTGATCGTTTGCAGTCATTGCAACACAAGGCAGCCAAACTAATATTTCATGCTGCCAGGCGGGATAGCCCCACACCGTTAATGCAACAACTCCACTGGTTACCTGTCAGAGAACGTGTTAATTTCAAACTCTGTCTTTATGTATACAAATGTCTCGATAATACTGCTCCAACATACTTAACTGAATTAATGTCATACAAAACACCTGTTACAAGATCATCAAATGATATCACACTTCTGAACACATTTGTCGGTAAAAACATGTAGTGGTGACAAATCGTTCCGTGCTGCTGGACCTGTGCTATGGAACCGCCTTCCACAAAATATCAGGGAGGCTTCCTCGGTGACAGTTTTCAAGAAACTTCTTAAAGCATATTATTATCCTCATTGATTTTTTTTGCTTTGTTCATTCTCTGTTTTGCGCTTTGATCTCGATGGAAAAGCGCGGTAAAAATCCCAGTATGTATGTATGTATGTATCAGTCACCTGAATCTGGGATCTAGACATCTCTGATACCTAGTTTTTACATTTATCAAGAATTGATGAGTTTTCTTCCTGAATCACCAATGAAATCCACTCAGAATTGTTTCTTCAGCTGTTTAGCTTAATCCCTGTGGAACAACATAATACATAGCATGAACGTTGTCATAGAGGGTACAGTTGAGAATGATGCATAAGCTACATTAATTCATACATCATCAATTTTTTAATTACTTTTTTATTTATTTTATTTTTAGAATTGGAAAAGACACTGTCACAAAACGTTCTCTTCACTTATGTGATGGCTCACCCCAAAAGGGGGGACTTTGCAGATGATATAATTTTTTTATTTTATCATTCCATCTGTTACAACATTTTCTAAGCTTTAAAATGACACCTTGTTTGTTGAAATTGATCAAGGCGATCACATTTTACAACAGAAAATCTGCTGGAAATTCTTATTATTTTCTTTATTTTTTGTTGCATATTTTCATCAGTTTCTCAAAAAGTGTTCTGTCGCAAAGTCCCCCTTTTCTGGGCGAGTCATCACATATTTGAATGTCTAATGAAAAATTATGGCTGAATGACGCCTTCTGCTTTTATCAAAAAAGTATGAATATTGCAACATTTTGATAACTTGCATTATTCTATATTTCCTAATTATACATACGGTGCAGTGAATCAAAAATAGTAATCTATATATAATTTTCAGACAATTTTTTTTTTTAATATTTCTTAAAGAGTTTTCTACTGAAGAGTATTTCATTTTAAATTAGAGAGCTATTGATTTCATTTTGAAAATTCTATAAGGAGAAAAGCTTCTACCAAAATGTGAATTCTCTGATTGTCTGTTAAGTAAAGTGTTGAATTGAATTCAAAAAATCAAGAATTGAACCATCAGGAAATGTGTTCAGTGCCAATTTGTGAAACAACAAAATACCTTTCTTTTTACAGTGTTAATATTAAAATTACAAATTACATGACAAATTATGTCATTTTGTATTTTTACATGTCATATATTTGTAGCGTTGAAACAAGCAAACAAACACCTACTGCTTTACTAGACCAATTTGTGCACAAAAATCCGGGGTGTGTGGGGGGGGGGGTTGATATATAATATTTACATTTGCAGCACAAAATCGAGGGTGCTTCCTCACTGCCCATAGTCCTTCCTAATGGAGCCTGACTACATTTATTTAAGACTCATGCTTCATATTTGCGAACAAGCTAGTTAGATTCTGACTGTTGTGTCTGGGTGATAGGCCTATCAAATACTTAAAACAAGTACACTTTGTAAATCGGTAGTGGTTTGTTTTTTTCACTTCATGTACACATTACACAGAGTAGGATGAAATTAATTTGTTTGTGGGTAGTTCTGCTCTACTTGTCAAAATGAGATCATCAAAACATATTACAGGTAGGCTGTCGCTAGACTTATTGTGTTACCTATATAGCTATGCGTCACAAAATTGTGCAATGTACATAAGAACTGATAAGTTTTCTTTAATTTTCAAAATTCCTTCATGATGTTTTAATCAAAAACTAAATGATCCTAACATAGGTTTCAAAACCAAATTTCAAATTCTTATCAAACCCAATACACATATTGTAATGCACAGCTATGGTAAGCCACATATGATTCTTTGCCCAGCCTGTGACTTGGTGCTCATTAAATTACATGTAGGCATATCTCTATACCCTAAACATTACCAAGTCCAAATACATGTACGTACCGTACTATGGCTCAAATACGTGAGCTCAAAATCACTAGCTGGCCAGACATAGTCCAGCTTGATAGACCTCACAAACGAAGACCAAAAGGGATCTTGACGATACTGATTTAAAAATGTGTGAACACTGACTTGACAGTTAAAGCCTACACTAGCTCTGACAAAAGTTATATTGAACTTTCTATCCAGTTACCATGTAACGCTCAAGAAATTAATTCTTCCTACAGCTTTCAGAGACCCTGAAAAGGAAGATCTTTGTTCCTGTATCAAAACCGGCACCCTGGATGTGCTTGACATTTCAAAGATACTTTAATCCCTGAGATTTATCATCAATCTAAGAGTAATCTTAATTGGCTGACAACACAAAATGCACACTTTTGTAGCCATTATTAGCCAATCTCAATGGGTCGTTGAAAAAAGCTGCATCAAATTGTTTACCTTGCTCAACATGCTCAATAAAAAAGCTGGTGATTGCAACATCTTGCCATTTTTGTTCAAGTTGAAACAATAGACAGGGAGTTCTTCAGTAAATTGACCCTGTGAAATCTATTGCCCATCTTAGAACACTTCTGATCAGCTGCCTTCACAAAATGCTGACTCGTGTAGCCATTCAAAATAAGGCTTTGAAAAAAGCTGCATCATCTTGGTTTATTTTTTACTACTAAATCTATGATTGGTTAAATAAACGATAGAAAATACATTCTAACCAATCGGTAGGGAGTTCTCAGAAAGTTAAAACTGCTTCACATACTTTCCATCCTGCAGATATCCTGTTTCTAAATTTATGCAGCATTATGAATTTACATTCAAAGCATGGACAAATATGAGTTCAGAAGCTCTTTTTAGTTTCATTGACATCTGCCATTCACATTCAAGTTTACATTATAGATATTGCAACAACGAATGTATATGTGTATGGCTACAATCGTAACTGATTCAAATTAAAAATTTAAAATTCTTGATTTCCTTGCCAAAGTCTGCATTGCCATGAAGCCAGCGGCTGGTTTATTTTAGATCTGAATGACTCAATCAGTTGAACAGTGGAAATGACCAAACCTATAGATTTAACCACGTGAGTGCTATGACATCCACCATTTTCACTATCCCTGGCGCTGAAGACATGTGTTTGGCACAGAGACAAATTGATCAACGTTAGCTATGAAGCTCATAGCACAAGGATGGCTATACTTACTCTATTGAAGTACAAAGTACGCAGTGCACATGTGCATTTGGCTGCGTAATGTTGTCCGAAATGTTGTTGTATGCCCCTATAATATATTAAAGGGGCATTGGACAACATTTCAAAGTTTTATATGTGAGTGATTTATACTTCATATGTTAGAAAACAAGTCAGATATCGGGAAAAAACAGATATCGGGAAAATTGTGATCAAAACCTTCAGAAAAGTCAAAAATTTGAATTTTATTTTGTTTGCTGATTTTGGGTATGAGGCTATTCTCTAAACATATTTATTGATGCCATATATCAAGAAAGAGCCAAATATTTTGTAAAACCTTCCATCACATCATAGATTACAGATAAATCAAAAGAAATTTGGAGTTTGCATTAGATCACCTGAAAAGGCCAATTTTAATAATTCAACTATAGAGGGTAGTATTTATCATTGTTGATAACGATAAACAAAAATAAAAGAATACATAAAATTTTGATATGTAGGGTTTGAATTTGACAACGAAATTTTGCATGCTGTAATTATAACCGCTAATACTTCAAATAATGCAAAAATCTCAAAATGCTTGGCTTGGGAAAAAGTTTGTGGATGATGCTGAACTTGTCCAATGCCCCTTTAACATGTTTCAAGGAAATAAATTAGTCTGCAGTTTTTGAATCATTATAATTACAACATACCCAATCTTGCTGATTTTATGAACTTATGTTTAAGGTTTTTCCAAAATCATGAATGATTCATGTACAAAAATATTATTTAACATAGTTAATCGGTCTTAATAATCAATCCTAATCAATCATACTAGTCTCTTACACAATACAAAAACACCACTTCATATTGTTGTAGAATACAAGGGATATCCATATGCTATAGATCTTGTGGCAGAGTTTGATTGCTTGCTGCATATACTCCAAAGTTTACAGAGTAGGCCTATAGAGGAAAGTCCCAGCTAAGGAAGATGCAATTTGTCAACAACATTACATAATCTCTGACATTGATTGTCAAAGTTAACATTCAAGTTCACATTCATGGACGTTATACTAATCCACTATCATGAGACCCAAAGCTGAAAAAGCTAGCTAGCAATTAATTGGTTAATAAAATGTTGCTTGCATTCATACATTAGTCTGCCAACTTGACGTCTAGCTTTTAAAGCCTTAACAAATCACTACAAAGCTAGCTTACTTACGAAATGAGATTGGTCAAATTATTACACATGTTCTGTACAGTCTTTAATAGGGACTTCCATTTGAAATTTGCAGGGGCTCTATCAAAAGCTCTCTTGAAGTTCTTAAGGAGAGAAATTAGGGGAGCTATCTTGAAATGAAGATGTTTCATACCATCATGCAAGATGCTCTATAATTAAGCCCCTGCAAAAAATTTGGGGCAGGGTGGCTCAGTAAAGCTCATGCCCTTCAAAAGGAAGTCTTTGCTTTAATATAAAGATCTACATGTCAACTTAAGGCCAAAGAAAAAAAGAACTCTGTCTCAGCTTCAAATTTTACCGCATTTTTTTTAAGGTATCAGGAGATTTTTTGGGTTTTTTTATTTTTTTTTACATCGAAAGAAACAAAAAGGGGGGAAATTCGGCCGCAAAAAAAAGTGACCTAAAAACGTAATAAAAAAAAGATTTCCGCGTGCGCATAGCCTTTTTGACTAAAAAAGAAAAAGAAAAAAAAACGCTTGGCACTTATAGGGTTTTGAGCCTAAGGAACCTGAGACAGAGTTCTTTTTTTTTTTTGGCCTAAGTCTTCAATTGTGACCAAGGGGGTCCATTTGGACTTAAATCATATGTGTACACATTTGTTTTCTTAATATTTTTGATGTTCCATTTCATGAAAGATGTACACAAAAACATGAGTCAAACCAATGGACTTATAAATTTTCAAAATTTAGATTTAATAAAGATTAACAAAAGTAGTTGATATTAACCCATCCTAAATAATAAATTGCAGGTAAATATATTCCGTCGTGATATTAAGGACTTAACTGTTAAAAGGAAATGACTGGGGCCATGTGATAGGAAAAGGGAAAGCGAACATTATTTTGTGCTATTTTTGAATTCACACATGATAATCCATGAGTGCTATAATTAGTATTGCCTATAGATGTGGATACATTTTGTTCCTGTTGACAATAATTGCAGAGGAGGGTGGTCGTGGCAACTGTTACTGGTTGCTGGACGGTATACGGTATCGTAGCCGATCCCCGGTGACGTCATGTCCTATACCGCCTCTGGCGTGAAGCCGTTGGGATTCGTGGAAAAATACTACTTCCGGGATGATCACTAAAATTATTTTCGTAATCGGTAAAAAAATATGATAGCATATATAAAAAGTGGGGTTCACGCGTGAACCCCAGCGGATTTGGAATGACATAATTATGTTGATTACTATAAGAACACTTTTGTATTTTTTTGAGGAAAGGTAAAAATATGATCTTTGGAATTTTTTCTTCAATACGTGAGTCACGTGACCCAATAGAAATACACGTAAATCGTACCCTAAATTTGTGTTTCAGAAATCCCTCGTCCCTAAATCTAGTGGATGCTATTTATCGTGTCCGCCACCGCCTGAATAATTGCATGACCTAATTTTAAACTACGTTATCAATAGGCCTATATAATTATATAACAATGCAGGGTACAAAACACATTTTATGTTATGGCTATTTCGAACAAATACTTGTGCAAATAAGCCCATCAATAATACTTATTTCCATGGACCAACATTTACTTACAATCTGAGCTACATAAACATTGCCATTTGGGGGAAGGGGTGATCAACATTTGCCTCCGTTTATTATGAACCTTTTCTATGTATAAAGTATTGTTTTAATTAATGTAAGACATGACTGCCCAAAAATTCTTAATTAACTTCTTAGTTTTCACAATTTTTTTCAGCCAAAAATTGCCAAAAAAATGATGAATTTTGGCCCATTTGGACCAAAATGTTTCAAAACTAGGGTATCAAACAAAAAATTGAGAAAACATTCCCTAAAACCATCGATATAGACGACTTATAGGCCTACCTATTTTTAAACTTTTTGGTTGAATAGTATTTTTCCTAGACTTGGTCAAAAAAAAATTAGCAAAATAACTTGTTTTTGTTGAGTTACTAAAAAGCCAGTTCTTAAATCAAGAATCTGATGATATAAATAGATTCCTTGTGAAATTCTCTATACTTTTATATAGTTTACATTAGTTTTCAAGTTATGATCAAAATTGATTTTCAGAAATCGTGAGGCTCCAACCTCCCTATTTTGCTGATTCTCCAAATTTTCCCCCTTCTTCTACCATTATTTTTTCTATTTCTTTTTATAACAATTTTTTCAGTAACACCATAAAACTGGTTTGGTTTTCTGAAAATTGGCATGCATGTTTTGATGCCATGGCCTCTCATAGAGACCTTGTAAATCAAACCCCAATGCTACACAGCACTTCCCTTGCCCACAGCTATTGTCAAACACTTGCCATGAAATAGAGCATCTGATGGAAAATAAATAAAAGGCACCAACATTCACCCAGTACACGGAATTCTTCGAGTACGTAATTGTAGGGAGTGGAACTGGCTTCAATATGGGAACTTCCCATGTACAGCATGTTTTTGCAGATAAACTGTAAAGATTTTAATCAACACATTAAAACCCCTAAATTTTCAAGAGTTGAGTTCTGCATTTAGGCCTACAGCTGATTAAATCCTCTGTTTCAAAATATACAAAAATCATGGAAAAACCATGCGTAACACAGAAAATTGTGAATCATGTAATACTGTAATTTCACAGCATTCAAGTTTCGCGAATATGGAAACCCTCAATTTTTGGGTGCATTTTAATTTCACTAATCATCTTGCTATTTAATGCTAATAATTATTTTAATTTACCAAATTGTGATACTAGCAAAATCAATATGCTAGCGAAATTTTCATGCTTTACAGTATAATAACCTTGAAATTTGTAGTAATTTATATAATAAGCAAATAAAATGTACTAAAAAGTTGGTACTTAGAAGCTTGTGGCTAGTCAATTCAAATTTGAAAAATAATTCTCAATATGTGTGAATTAAGCAAGAAAAGGTTTGTCTCAAAAACAATTTGCAAAAACGCTATGCGATTTTTTATTTTTTATTCTTTTAGGAAATTAGCTATGCGCTATGCAGTATGCGATATTGTTTCTTTTTTTTAAATGCTTTAAAATTTTGATCGCCAACTTACGAGTGTGCAGTGAAGTACCTAGTCTGTGTATTATTGAGTATCGCCCAACACTAATGTTATTATTACAAGTCGATATATCGCCCATGCAAACATGGTGAGTTACGGTACCCGGCCCAGTACACGATAGTTTTATAATAAATAATATAGTAAATATCTGCAAGTTATACTACTAGCCTACATTATACAGTTTCTAATGACAGCAACCGGGTGGCGCCTTCGATCGCTGGATTACTCTCAATAAAAAAGAGGGAGAGAGAGAGAGAAAGAAAGACCAGCGCGTAGCTCTACACGCTAAATTCATTTTCACATGTATAGTAGGCCTAATGTATAGCAATGCGCGCGGGTTTCTGAGACAAACCATTTTTGGCCTTATTGGTACATGTACATGTGACCCGTCATATCTTAAGGTCGGCATAGTAAATTACAAGATACAGGCCATTGAAGCTGAGCATAGTCAAAAATCACGTCCAAGGTCGAATTTTTAATTTCATCAGAAAAGTTATACCTTTGAAGTGTATTCTATCATATTAATCAGGTTCCAACATCCAAAACATAAGACAAATGTTTTAAAAACCAAGATAAAAGTCCATTCTCCATTCAAGTTTTACCAGTACAGAAACTTTAAACTTGATTTTCTCAGAAATTTAGTTTTCTGAATCAGCCTTTTACCAAGTTGGATGTAACTTTGCAATCGAACATCCAATAACCAAAAGCAAGGTGTCATTATAAACCTTAAAATATATTCTTTCAGATGAGACCAAAAAATCAGTTTTCATTTTTGGACCCACGGTACCTTTCGATATGATGGGTCACATATTATAGGCCCCCAAAATAACAATTCTTCCGTTTTCTAAATGGCAAAAACATGTATGGTGCCATTTGCGATTTTACCTTAGCTTGGAAATGTAGGCTATTTCATGCGAGAAGGCGTCTTCGCTATGCAGCGGTATCCTGGTGTCGTATGCATCCTCCACAAGGTTTTTATACCTGACCCCCACCAACCTTCCCTGCCCGTAATGCCACCAGTTGATGTTTGTCCCTTACCTTAGCTTGGAAATGTATTCCGTGTGAGAAGGCGTCTTCGCTATGCAGCGGTATCCTGGTGTCGTATGCATCCTCAACAAGGTTGTATTTGTTCCTACGAGACGGCATCCTGATCAAATATTATTCCTATTTGTCTGAAAAATATAAATGAAATAGACTAGTTCAGAAAAGATTCATAAATTTAATCAGTAAGAGAAGGTGCAATGTACTTTAAGGGGAAAGATAGGTACATTTGCCCAGGGGGGATACTCAAGTTTGGTTTTAGTAGACCGCTGGGAAATTTGAACTAGCGATACCCATGTATACCAATTTTCAAGAAAAAGGGACCCATCCATGTCCCACCCATGTACCAAATGCCAAAATTTTGAGTCAAATTTATACAAAAATTGACATTTTCTATTTAGTTAAATTCTTGGAAGTTGGACCACAATATTCTTGTTGCCCTTTTAATTCAAGTCATAATTCAAGTTTAATATAATCACAATACTATTACTATCTCTAATAACAGAATCATAGCATGCAGAATATCTATCAGACAAAAAGATAAAATCATATACAAATTTATTTTCTCAACATGTATTTTATCATATATTGCATTTAATCTAATTTATATTTTTAAATAGGTTCCATGAAAACAATAAATTATGGTAATATTGATCTCAATCCAAGGTCTGCAAGATAATCTCTTGTATTCACCAAATTTTCAGACAAATTTAAAATTGAATATTATGATCTTGGGGGAAGGGGTGTCACTTTCAAATACCTGCCAGGTATCGCACAGGAGACCAACGGCTTTAGGGGGGAGCAGGAAGTCGGGTTCGGGGTTGAATTTTTTTTACGTCCCATTCAGGAGCGAATGTTTTTCCCTGGAAATTACTGTTTTTCTGCCTAGATTCAATGTTCAGGGGGAATGTTTGTTTCTTCTGACTGTTGGAGGGGGATTTTTTTCAAAAAACTTCCTGATCCCCACCTGGAAATCTAATGGTGCGCCCCTTATGATCATGGGGGAAGGGGTGTCACTTTCAAACACCTACCAGGTATTGCACAGGAGACCAAATTAACGGCTTTATGACTTCAAAACAATGGAGCAATTTACAATAATTTTTTTTTTGTCAAGGAAACTAGGAGGTGGCAAAGAGTAACAGAGATGACACTGAGCTCAAAACATGGCCCCGATTACGTAACATGTAACGTAATATATGGAGAAAAACGAGGGTCACACGATGAAGAACGCTGCACAGCTTGTATCGATTAAGCGTAATACACATCAAGGATGATGTCAGGATTTATCGATTTTTGAGCAGGATTAATTGGAGCCACTGATCATGTGTAGCGAAGAAACGTTAACCAGCGACTATTGATAAATAGTAGGCCTAATCAAATGAGCTATGAAGTATATGGGGATAAAGTGTCAGGGCCCTGGTAT
Organism: Ophiothrix spiculata; assembly: GCA_000969725.1. Taxonomy (NCBI): domain Eukaryota; kingdom Metazoa; phylum Echinodermata; class Ophiuroidea; order Amphilepidida; family Ophiotrichidae; genus Ophiothrix; species Ophiothrix spiculata. The sequence continues at coordinate 26,683 of JXSR01S023179.1, forward strand.
AAGCCTGACACGGTTCAAACACTGGAGATCTGATAGATGAGTAAAAAGCACTCATTTCTGGAACTGGCACTCATTCATTAATTTTGCACTCGTTTTGCAGAAAAGGAGTACCGGTACCAAAATAAGTAGTAAAACGAGTGCCAGTTCCAAAACAAGTGCTTTTTACATTAATACCCACCTGAGCTATAATTGTACAACATGTAATTAGGCCCTAATTTAGTGGAGCTACGTACAGAGTACAAAACTGGTACTACGTTCATGTTTAATAATAATAGTCAGTTTTTGCATAATGTTATAGCAATTTTCCATCCGATTCCATTTGATTTATTTTACCTTGGTGAAATATTATAGTTGTGTTAACTGTTTTTGCTGAATGCATGAATTTGATGCTTTTAAATTTTTCTGGTGATTTAATTGGCCCTTGGAGTTTTAATTCTGAAATACAAGTAAAATCAAGAAATGTACTGGCTCATAATGGTAAATTTCAAAGAAAAATTCTTACAAATTGTATTATACAAAACAAGGGTCAACTTTAGAACTTGATACAAAATCTCAAAATCAATTGATGTCAAATTACCAGAAAAATCATGCAGAGAAAATTTGTTTTAAAAAATAGGTCCATATTTTTAGAGGTCCCTCTTACCCAGGGTATTATTCCTCAAGGGGGCTCTGTATCCATTTTGCTTCCATCCAATCCAAAGTTTAGCAACCCTCCCCTTTTACCCGGGATATTCCTCAAGGGGCTGTGTATCCTTTCTGCTTGTTCTTTCCTCCCCCTCCCATCCAATCCAAAGTTGAGCACCCTCCCCTCTTACCCAGGGTATTCCTCAAGGGGCTGTGTATCTTTTCTGCTTGTTCCTTCCTCCCCCTCCCATCCAATCCAAAGTTGAGCACCCCTCCCCTCTTACCCAGGGTATTCCTCAAGGGGCTGTGTATC
>JXSR01S023181.1:0-12246 GCA_000969725.1 Ophiothrix spiculata
TCCGTATATTCATTTTAGGTGGGAGGAATAAGTTTAACCGCTAGAGGAAATGCACAGAGAATTTACCATCTCCGGTAGCGGAGATGCGAAGAGGTGCCGACAATTCCGCTTCGCGGAAGTGCAAACGGATATGTGCAGTACCGCTTAAAATGAAGTAGAAACTTTGTTTATACGTTAGCGGAGATGCAAAAAGATAGTTGCATCCCCGCTAGCGGAAATACAAAGCGTAGCAGACATATCCGCTTAGGCGGGATTGCACAGAAAAACGTGCATTTCCACTTGCGGAGACATAAAGCCGAGAATGTTATTTTTCTAATCGAAGGAAATGCACAGAAAATTTTGCATCTCCGCTAGGGGAAATATTAAGTGGAGTCGGCACTTCCGCTTTAGCGGCAATGCAAACAGATTTGTGCATTACCGCTAAAACTGTAGGGGGAACTTTTTAAACTTATAGCGGAAATGCACAGAAGAAGCGGACCCGACATTTCCGCTTCGCGGAAGTGCAAACGGACATGTGCAGTACCGCGAAGCGGTACTGCAAATTTTGCTGTTCCAAAAAATAGTTCCCCGAGGAGTAGAGTTGACCCCAGCTGGTCCCCTTGAGCAGACTTGGGCCCTTGTAGGGGGGTCATAAAGGCAAACCTTTGCTTATTTTTGGACTCACTAATACCTTTGAAAATACATCTTGGGAAACATTTTCAAATGGCTTCATAATGGCAAAAACCCAGGAGCTTCCGGGGGCGCTGCCCCCTGGTGCCCCGTCAGGTTGAAATAGGGGACTCTGACAGGTCTAGACCATGATGGGGATGGGGGATTGGGATGATTATCGGCATTTCTATTGCATTCTAGACAAGTTCAACAGACTGATATCATACCATACCATAACCGTTTTAACACTTATCTGCAGCAGTAGCCTATACACAAACTAGCTTGAAGTGGAGATTATACAGTGACTATATAGATCTAGCTCTATATCAAAGTTATTTGGCCTCCTATTTGGCCATCCCTAAAAGGACGTTTTACTGGATTTGTACATTTGCTATGCATACATTAACTTTGCATAGCAAAATGCTTAGCAAAATGCAATGCATTTCTAAGTTTTATAGAGCAAAATAACTGCTATGCAAAATTTCAAACTGCTATCTATATGCAAGCATATATTTTGCATAGCACATGATGCAATGCCAAAAAAATTACTGAATTCGTTCCCTGTAAACTATATCATCAAATCTTTGAAAAGAAATCATTTTTAATGTTCTTAATCTACAGTATTTACTTGGATCCATTTGAAATTCAATTTTATTTTTCACAAAATTTAACTTAATCACCCTCCTTCATGCACAGTTGGTTCTATTGTTATAGGGCTAGTTGTGCTCACCCAACTTAATGGTCGGTTATTTTTACTTGCTGGCTTTACTAAGTCCGACCTAAAGTTGGGCTTTATTTATATTCCAAAATCGGGAGTTTCATTTTCACGAACTTCAGCCTCATCATCTAATGTCTCCGTTCACTAATGCTAATGCCCGATGTACGTCATGAATGAACTTCGTAATGGGGGGATGATATTTTACGTAAAATAAAATGACAATTTCTATGGTATTCAATGCACTTGAAAGGCTAATTTAAAATCAAAATTTCTACAGGAATTTGTCACCAAATGGCCATTTGAATAGGTTGAGGTGAATGAGAAGATTTGTAAAACTAGTGCATTCTCGTGTTATTAAAATATGGTTTTATGATTTTAGTAAAAAAATATAGGAGCGCTTATGATTTCATGAGCGCTCTAATTGAGTTACGGTGAGCTTTTGCACTACCACTTTTGGACCACTAATAAAGCCCCACTGTGTGCGGTATAGTAAAAGTAAAAACACACACACAGTGGGGCAAGCATAGGGCCCAAAAATTCTAGCAATAAAATTGATGTAACTCTGCAACCGCAAGTCTCAAAGAGCTCATTTATGGCTTGTTAGATTTCTTTCAATTAGCTCTTCAAAATGAAATATATTTCATACTTGTTTTTTTGATAATTTTATCAAAAAAACTTTTAATTTTTTATTTGCCTAGGCTAGCTACCTAATTTAATTTTAAAGGTGGTTCTTTCTTTCTTCCGAAAAGTTCAAATCTCTTCAAAGAGTATAGTCGAACTGTGGTTGACCCCTCATTTTGCAGCATTTTTAGTACCCTTTAACATTATGTGCAAATTTATTTGATCAAAATAACTTGGAAATTTTTATGAATCTGCCATTAAATATTAAGCTTACAAGACAAGTTACATTATCATGGCCAGTCAGGCATGTATTAGATTTGTAAATAACATGAGCATGAAGTATCTGATTAATTAAAATATCTTTACCATCTTGTTGTATCTCTGATCATAGATCTGGAACAGAAAACACCTTTTTTTGTTGCCCAGCTGCTGTGTTTTTGCAATGTTTTGCTTCGAAACGATCCGCCAGTGGTGTTTCTATGTTTAAACGTAAAATTACTTCTCAAGACGTTGGATCAAATCTAATATATTAAGTCAGTGTACGCAACAAATTACTCTCTAGTAGTTAACGTTTATAATGAATCAATATTCAACGTTTATTGCATTATTTTTGTCGACAGAGCTAGAAATTCTAAAACCAAATCTAACAAGGTAAAATAAAATTAAAAACACAAGGCAACCTAATATTTCCATATCAACTATTTTGATTCGCTAATTGCTAAAAGCAACAATGCAATATAAGACAAAATTAGATACTAAATTACCATATTACTCCACCAAACTTTTTCTAAAATAAGTTAAAAGGATAAATTTATTGGTATTAAAGGAAACTGAACATTATGTTTTCTTCAAACATTTTCTTTTCACTACCACTCCTGAAGCACTGCTCCTGAAGTAAGCCAATAAGACACTGTGTTACATTCAGCCTGGTAACAATATATTCCAGAGTATATCAGCAGGCGGTGGCAGACACGATAAATAGCATCCACTAGATTTAGGGACGAGGGATTTCTAAAACGCAAATTCAGTGGACGATTTACGTGTATTTCTATTGGGTCACGTGACTCACGTATTGAAGAAAAAATTCCAAAGATCATATTTTTACCTTTCCTCAAAAAAATACAAAAGTGTTCTTATATTAATTAACATAATTATGTCATTCCAAATCCACTGGGGTTCACGCGTGAACCCCACTTTTTATATATGTTAATGTTATCATATTTTTTTACCGATTACGAAAATAATTTTAGTGATCATCCCGGAAGTATTATTTTTCCATGAATCCCAACCAGTGTTGCCAACGCCGCGGTTTACCCGGGTAAAATTTGTCTTGGGCGGGTGACCTAAAATTGGGCTACTTTTGCCACCATCTGCCCGCGGCAGCTTTATTTGGCAATATTTTGTTTATTCATGGGGATTTTGAACATTTAATACGTCGTAAAGCAATTTGATCATCAACTAATTGGATTAATTCTTCCCTAATTGGAATAAGACATCATTGGGAAGATCGATATTGATTATCCGAAATTTCCATCAGAGCTCGTAAGTGGATAATATTGATTGCTTTCATGTCTAATTAGGCTGTTTTTGCTATAGATCCACTTCAAAGCTCCCGAAATTTGACAATTGGTTTCATTTTGACTGTTCAAAAAATTGGGCTACTTTGATAGCGTCTGCCGCGGGTAAAAATTGTAATTTGCCGCGGTTTGAGGCTTTGAGGTTTTGGCAACACTGATCCCAACGGCTTCACGCCAGAGGCGGTATATAACATGACGTCACCGGGGATCGGCTAGACTCGATACTCCAGTCCCCTATTTAAATCGGCAGCGCTTTTTTTACCCACAATCCTTTACGTTGCCTTGTGAGCAAACACAGAGCAGTATTAATTAATACTGCTCTGTGTGAGCAAACGACCCAATAGCATAGCGATCATCGAGGATGGAGTATCCAGCCTAGGGATCGGCTACGATACCGTAGCGTCCGGCAACCAGTAACAGTTGCCACGACCACCCTTCTCTGTATATCAGCAGGAGTTTTACTAGATGGCGCTATTCTAAAATTTTTGGCGGGGTGCAAATCTTTGGTTGAGCGATTGTGAACGGGGGGGGGGGGGGGGTATATTTGATGACCCGATAATTTGTGACAATATTGTACCAGGCAAGGGTATATCCAGCGTACAGTATTTTTCCTTGCAAATTATCATTTCTCAAATGATTGCCGTACATTCAAACTTGAGAAACAAGATTGATGGCTTACAAGGAGTGCAAAGTTATGAGACTTAAAAAGTAGGCCTGGCAACCACCCGGTTTAATTTTTTACGCAGTTTTTGAATTGAGCCTGTAAAAAAAACTTTCAAAGGTCTGATAAGTGCTCAGACGAAGCTAGAAGGCTAGGCTTAGGGCCCCGGGGGGTACTCGCAAATCATGGTGGGCACTATAGGCCTATTATAGTAGGCCTATGTCCGACAGTCAAGCACGGTGGCGTAGCCAGAGGGGGGCAAGGGGGCAATTACCCCCCCCCCCCCGAAACAAGCATCGCCCACCAGTTGGCACCAATTATTACTCACATCATAAATCTCTCAATCGAGTCAAACGTCCCCCAAGGTTTTACAATACAACATTCACATTGATATCATGCTATCTAGTGCCTTTTTGTGAAGGCCTATCATGTTCTAATCGATGCAGGGGGGGGGGGGTCAGAATTTTTTGGAAATAAGACCCGAAAAGGTGTGATTTCATGCATACTTGACCATAAAATAGTAACATTTTTTCTTGTATTTTATGACTCCCCTATTTTCATGTCAAAAAATCTATGACCCCCCTAGTATATTTGGGACCCACCCCTTCCGAAGAAAATGCCAGCCCCCTTACTTGTCTTCAAACCATCCTCACCTTTGAGGACATTATTTTGCACCACATGCACTAAAATTGTTCTTAACTAATTAATAAAAAACTAAAATCACTCAATTTTTCTTTTTAGTATTTTTAATTTATTAAGTATATTATATACAAACCAGGCCTGATACAAACCAATTATTTCTCTATCTAATTAAGCTGGCAAGATGTCCTTGTCATGGAAAACATTAACAAAAACCCACAATTTGAGACAAAGATAAAAATAAAAATGATAGAAAACAAACAATAAATGTGAAATAAAATCCAATTCAGAGGCCTAACAAATGGACTTTAAAACAACTAAAAGTATATGTCACTTGCATAAACATTTTTCATATTGATTAGCATGCTTACCAGAGAATATTTATCAAGATAATTATGTTTGGCAATTATTTTTATCAGAGAAGTGTGATTTAAAATCACAGAATGGAATATGGCATGAAACTCAAAGAAATTAGTGTTTAAACAAAGTGATTTTGACCAATGAAATCTTTGAGCACACCAACTGGGTAGTTGTATAGATCTATTTTATTACAAATGGTAACTTCATTTGATAAAGTACCATACCATATTCATTCCATGTGTCCATGCTCCAATAACTAGCAACCATGAGTTGTTGAATAACAAAAAATAAGAAATCGATTTGTACACAGCCATTTTCCTCCAGACAGTTCCTCATGAAGTGCTACTGCTGTACTAGTGTAGGTACTCAAGTAGTCACCCTCAGGTACCTTGCAAGGAGCCATCTTTCTGTGCTTTATGCACAGCTCCCTTCATGCAGAAGGGTCATGCATCTCTAGCAAAGCTTGGTGTAAGATGCAAAACAAATCTTTGTACACACTTGTTGAATAGGCCCAATTTGACCCTAATGGTTGACTATACCTTTGCATAGTGGTACACGAGGTGTTTGATCTCCTTGGTATATATCTGTGTGTGTAGCACATATGTGGGCTGCTCTGGCAAAATGAGAGGAAAGTTGCAAATCTACATTTTGAATAAATGGCATCTAAAGTAATAATAGGGTGAAAAGTCAAATTTTGTGTTTTGACATAAACGTCTTTATGCATAAGTGCTTACCTATACCTAAAGTTTTGAAGGTCATCTTTGCCAGGAAGTGCAATTTTTTTTTAACTGAAGAAAAGGGCCTGATGGTGCCATCAAAAGATGAAATACGGCCTATCAGTCACAAAGCAGAGTAGATAAAAAGGCCGAAAACACAGACATAAAACATAACAAGACAAACAACATGATTTATCAAGTGAACTTGGTAGACCAGAGACCTAAGCTATACCCTACCAGACAGAAACAGCACCTGATTGGATGTGCCGTTCACCCATAATTTAAGGGTCTGGACCCCGTAGGCCTTGGATACACAGGTCTCACCATGTCCAAATTAGACATGTCCTACACTCAACACTTGATGGAATGGATTATTATTCACGATTAATTAATTGCATGTTGCTATTATAGACTGTAGCAATTAGAATCTTTGAAATCGATTTGCAGCTAATTTTTATTGCAATATATTCAGTGGACTGCTTTGGATTTCGATCTCTGAATGAGAAATGGACAAAGAAAGTGTGACATATTATACATCATTAAGCTGAGATTATAGACAACAAAAATATGTCAAACTCAATTTTGAAATTTACGACTTTCCTCTCATTTTGCCAGAGCACCCGCCATATAGTACATCATACCATATATAGGAGAAAGGGATGAACCTGACAAAGTACAAAGCTTACCAATCCTCTGAATTGCATCACATACCAATAAACCTCCAACCTGGCTATTATGAGAGCTGTGTACATAACATACATACAGAAAAAAAAATCACAATTTTCTTTCCAATAAATACCCAGGTCATTCTTTTATAACCTGCAAAATTTGAACTAGTGGTTTAGTAAATCAACATTATGATGGCAAGCAATGCACTGTTATATATGAAATGGATGATCAAATTGGTGTACTATGACAAGTTTGGCATCCCAACCTGTTTGCAACTGATGACTGAATAAGTCAAGACCTCACCCCACAAATTATAAGCATCAAAACTTAATGGGTTCACCGCCAATCTTCCCCTATAAGGGTCAAATTAAAACCAGGAATTCCGAAGGACTACACACAGGTGCTTAAGAAGTATAGATCTTTTCAAAACACAACTTTCCGAGAATTCCCGAAGCCGATTTTACACTTTTCAGCAATTGCCGACAGAAAAAGTAACTCACTAAAACAATACCCAGAATGTTACATCTATGTTCACGTTAACTAACTGTGTATGAATTCGAACTTGTAATAATAGGATAAGCATTAACGAGTCACTTTTAGTGTGTTCGCCCTGATGTGACTTGAAATCTTAAGCTTAATCAGCTAATTTCAAATGGAAATTTCACTCTTTGTGTTGCTGAGCGTATGATACCATCAGCCAAAACTTGTTCAGAATTAGTGCATCTAATAATGTATGGGTCTGGTTCTATTTATTTTTCGCTTTTATTGCACTAAAAATGCGAGAGAATTTTCGTAAAATTTTGTTAACAAAATGATGCATACTAATGAGCTTCTATGTGATTGGTTGAAAAAATGGCCAAGTTATCGACGTTCCTGAGATTTCAAAATGGATTTTGAAAAGATCTATTCTGAAGTGCTGCCATCCTTATTCTTGAGGAAACCTCACCCACTGTACTTTAGCAGCTACCTACAGTAAACCTATGATGCACACACTAAGAGCTTGAGATACAGGGCTACTTTATTTATCCAGCAAGCGCAACAACACCGTGCAAGCTAGCTATTCCATGGTTTATACTATCAAAGTGGGACCCCAAGGATTGTATGTGCATATTAATAAGATACTGTTAAACTGGACATAAAAATCAATGAGTGCTTGGTTTAATATTCCTGCATCACCCTCAGAAACAAAAAAATCCCCAAAACCCAATTTGAACCCTTCAAAAAATAAAGATGGTGCCGATTCTAAGAATCCTTGTGTAATTGTGTGCCTACAAATATTGTAACAACAAACCAATTTATGTGTTTTTGTATAACAAAATTACATTGTATATGAATTGATTAATAAGTGCTCCAGAAATTGTACAAAAGTAATGCCTCTTATGTTGATGGTGTAGTTGTCAAACACTCTGCTTTGTTAATGAGCACAAACAACTACACCTTCAGCAAGAAGTGCATTATTTTTGTAAAATTATTACTCACACCACATAATATTATTAATCTTAAACATGGCCCAGATAGCAAAGTTTAAGAAATACAAAATCTACCGCTGGCATTGCACTATATAACAATGACGCATGAGAAATAACTGTGATATATACTTAGTTGCATCTTATTTCAACAGATCACAAGTGTTTTCTATAATTAATAGCTGTGTTAAGGTCAGATACCTTTTATCCGTTTGCGGTGCTGTTGCGGTGCGTTTTGCACTGTAAGGGTACTGGTAGTTGTAAAATTTAAAGCTTCAACCTGATACCATGCATTCCGCTTCATTCAATCGTGTGCTTTTAATAATACCAGTACCAGTAGCCTTACAGTGGAAAACGCACAGCAACCGCATTGCAAACGGATAAAAGGAATCTGACCAGGGACAATATAATGGTATAATATATGTATATGTGATGGCTCACCCCGAAAGGGGGGGGGGAACTTTGCAAATGGTATCAATTTTGATTTTATCATTTCATCTGTTACAGCATTTTCTAAGCTTTAAAATGACACCTTGCTTGATGAAATTGATGAAGGCGATCAAATCTTACAACAGAAAATCTGCCGGTAATCCTTTTAATTTATTTTTTGCTGCCTATTTTCACAGGTTTCTTGTCAAGTATTTTGTCGCAAAGTCCCCCTTTTCGGGGCGAGTCATCACATATAAGCACAATGCATGCATTTATCTGAATACAGAGCACATAATATATATACTCTGTAAATCTTGAAGTATGCAACAAGCAGCCGATTAACCAACATAAACCAATATGACTGTACAGGGAAATAAATCGGTCTGTACTTTTCAAATCATAACCACGTACCCAGTCTTGCTTAATATTAAAATTAATATATGCTCAATGTTTGTCCATGTAGTAGAAACAATATAAGCCAAAAATAATACCAAAAACATGATAGATTCTTGTACCAAACTATTAATACGCAGTGATTTGGCCTTACTCAATCCTAATTAATCATTACTAGTCTCTTACACAATATAAAACTATCAATTCACAATGTTGTCAAATACAAGGGATATGTTATGGATCTTGTAACAGAGTCTGATTACTTGTTGCATACTTCAAGATTTATAGAGTTTAGGCTGCCATGAAAGTCCTACGTGATTGAAGGCAACCGGGAAGGCCAAAATAGACTTGTTTTCGGTACCAGTCCAGTAAAAAGACGGGTGGGCAAGGAGGTTAAAATTACATTCTGACAAGTTTTTCCTTATGCAGACAAAAATGTATACCTTGGGCAGGACAACAAGATGGCAAAAAATCTTTACATCATCTTTACATCAAGAATCTAATCATTGCACCTACAAAATAAAATAAGCATTTGTTTTTTGTGGTTAATGGGAAGAACCTTCAATTTTATTGACCAAAATAGATAACAAATTGTGTTCAGTAGGGCCTTTTTAATGGATAGGTAGAGGGTACCGGACACAAAACTATTTTTCTTTCAGCCTAATACGCACACATTGCACCACTTTGTCCATGTGGCTGTTCAACTCTGGCTGCCAGGAAAGTCAGTATACATAAGGCAGCCATTAATTCCCTACATGAGGGCTATTGCACTGTTGTCATGTAGTTGGTTTATCTATATTGGTCACACCAGAATAGCTCCTGCCTGTGGCCATGCAGGATGGTAATAAAGTCCAATTATCTGCTCTGGGGTCATAGCATTCTACTGATGCCAGATTGGATGAGCCGTCGTCCCCGCCGACGACATAGAGGAGTCCATTAACGGAGGCCACTCCTGAAATGAAAATGGGAACAACAAAATATGGTAATGTCACCAAATGCCAAAATAAAAACAACAAGAAAAAAACATAAAGCAAAACAAAATAGGTTAAAACCTGGATTCTGTCGATGAATTTCAAATCCTATGAGTTCTATACTTGCACTTGGTTCTTGAACGATCTAAAAACATCCTACAGTCCATCCAACAATGACACATGGGGTAAGTAAATGCCGTTTACGTGCACGTACCAGACATGAATCCATAGCTACTTCAACACTCTTTCTCATCATGTCCATCCACGGCATAAAATATTCCATGACTACATACCTGCATTTCCCCCCCCCCCCCTTAAATAGATACAATACTGCACCTTAATGCCCCGGGCGTAAAGTATTCTATGACTACATACCTGCATTTCTACGACAGAGAGTCATATCAGCTACTTGCGACCATGCACTGAGTTCAGGATTGAAGACTTCAACACTCTTTCTCACCATGGGTCCATCATGTCCTCCGACGGCATAGAGTAACCCATCAACGACACCAACACCTGTCACATCAAAACCATCAACAAATGATCAGTTTACAAAAATGGAGGATTTTCGACAAAAAATCCCCGTTTTACACTACTGACTGATCTAGACTGAAGATATGGAAGTCTTTTTTTTTTCAGTTTTGCCAAAATCATGTAAGGTTAATTTGTTTTTACAAATAATTTTGGCTAATTTGTCTTTTAATTACATTTTTTCCCAGATGGGTGGGACAATTTCAAGCCAATTCAATCTGCAGAAAACAAACAAAAAAGAAATTTGCCCATTCTACTGATCTTGAAAGGTCCGCCAGCCTGTAAAAACAGGGTGTTCTTTTTGCTGCCTTAAAAGAAAATGTTTACCATTTGTTGCAGTATTATTTAGATTGATTTTCTGTTTGTGGAACTTTCATAGTCAACCCTTCTGTGCGTATCAGATTTTATTTACACACTTATTCCTGAATGTTGTGTTTGTGAAACAAAAACTTCCTCAACATCATGCCAGATATACACATAGATTAAAGAAAGTACAGATAAAATGGGATTTTGTGTACTCTACCTAAAAATTTGGCTAAGTAAGGTGCATGCAAGAACGCCTGGATGGATTTGTGTGAATGCGTAGTGACCCAACACTTGTCGCATGCTGCACACTTGACTAAAAGGCAGTACGCATCTTACATTTCCCGACAAATTTAATATGCACACACAAGCATTAACGCTTCAAAGTTGCACTTTCTAGTTAACGAGTTGTTCAGTTGCCAGAGTAAGGAAATATGCATGATTATGATGGAATAATTCATGATTAGTGTCGCAGAATACAGATTTGAGCGAAAAACTTTACAAGAAGGCTGTATGAGAAGTATGAGAAATATATTTTGTAGGATAAACAGTGTAAGTCTGCAAAGGTATTTTTAATCTTTTTTCTGCCACTCACCAGCACCGCTTCGTCTCGTGCTCATTTCTGTCACACACGTCCACTCATTCTTGGTAGGATCATACTTCTCTACTGAGCTGAGGCAGTGTCTGGATGCACCATCATAACCACCAACAGCATAGAGAAAATCTGAAACAAAATCAGCATTATATCATTACTAATGAGTGTGGAGAGCAATCTTTCATTCTTAGTAGGGTCATACTTCTCTACTGAGCTGAGGCAGTGTCTAGATGCACCGTCATAACCACCAACAGCATAAAGAAAATCTGGAATAAAATCAGCATTATATCATTACTAATGGGTGTGGATAGCAATCTTTCATTCTTAGTAGGGTCATACTTCTCTACTGAGCTGAGGCAGTGTCTGGATGCACCGTCATAACCACCAACAGCATAAAGAAAATCTGATGGGTGTGGAAAGCAATCTTTCATTCTTGGTAGGGTCATACTTCTCTACTGAGCTGAGGCAGTGTCTGGATGCACCGTCATAACCACCAACAGCATAAAGAAAATCTGAAACAAAATCAGCATTATATCATTACTAATGGGTGTAGAAAGCAATCTCTCATTCTTGGTAGGGTCATACTTCTCTACTGAGCTGAGGCAGTGTCTAGATGCACCGTCATAACCACCCACAGCATAAAGAAAATCTGGAACAAAATCAGCATTATAGCATTACTAATGGGTGTGGAAAGCAATCTTTCATTCTTGGTAAATGGTGGGGTCATACTTCTCTACTGAGCTAAGGCAGTGTCTGGATGCACCGTCATAACCACCCACAGCATAAAGAAAATCTGGAACAAAATCAGCATTATATCATTACTAATGGGTGTTGAAAGCAATCTTTCATTCTTTGTAGGGTCATACTTCTCTACTGAGCTGAGGCAGTGTCTGGATGCACCGTCATAACCACCAACAGCATAAAGAAAATCTGAAACAAAATCAGCATT